>CM038670.1:151153746-151356518 GCA_021605145.1 Aegilops bicornis | reverse complement strand
ATCAACTTGTGTGTTCTAGGGTGCCCCTCTGCCCCCGTATATAAAGGAGCAAGGGGGAGGCCGGCCGGCCCCTGTAGGGCGCGCCAGGAGGAGGAGTCCTCCTCCTAGTAGGAGTAGGACTCTCCTTTCCTACTCCTACTAGGAGGAGGAAAGGAAGGAGGAGAGGGAGAAGGAAGGAGAGGGAGGAAAAGGAGGAAAGTGGGGCCGGCCCCCTAGTCCAATTCGATTTGGGCTAGGGGGGCGCGTGCCCTGCCTCCTCTCTTCCACCACTTGGCCCATGAGGCCCATTACTTCTTCATCGTATTCCCGTAACTCCCCGGTACCCCAAAAAATACCCGAATCACTCAGAACCTTTCCGATGTCCGAATATAGTCGTCCAATATATCGATCTTTACGTCTCGACCATTTCGAGACTCCTCGTCATGTCCCCGATCTCATCCGGGACTACGAACTACCTTCGGTACATCAAATCACATAAACTCATAACACCGATCGTCACAAAACTTTAAGCTTGCGGACCCTACGGGTTCGAGAACTATGTAGACATGACCGAGACTCATCTTCGGTCAATAACCAATAGCGGAACCTGGATGCTCATATTGGTTCCTACATATTCTACGAAGATATTTATCGGTCAAACCGCATAACAACATACGTTGTTTCCTTTGTCATCGGTATGTTACTTGCCCGAGATTCGATTGTCGGTATCCTCATACCTAGCTCAATCTCGTTACCGGCAAGTCTCTTTACTCGTTTCGTAATGCATCATCCCGCAACTAACTCATTAGTCACATTGCTTGCAAGGCTTATAGTGACGTGCATTATCGAGAGGGCCTAGAGATACCTCTCCGACAATCGGAGTGACAAATCCTAGTCTCGATCTATGCCAACTCAACAAGTATCATCGGAGACACCTGTAGAGCACCTTTATAATTATCCAATTACGTTGTGACGTTTGGTAGCACACAAAGTGTTCCTCCGGTAATCGGGAGTTGCATAATCTCATAGTCATAGGAACATGTATAAGTCATGAAAAAGCAATAGCATTAAACTAAAAGGATCAAGTGCTAAACTAACGGAATGGGTCAATTCAATCACATCATTCTCCTAATGATGTGATCCCGTTTATCAAATAACAACTCATGTCTATGGCTAGGAAACTTAACCATCTTTGATCAACGAGCTAGTCAAGTAGAGGCATACTAGTCACACTCTGTTTTGTCTATGTATTCACACATGTATTATGTTTCTGGTTAATACAATTCTAGCATGAATAATAAACATTTATCATGAAATAAGAAAATAAATAATAACTTTATCAAAGGTCTGTGGTAAACTACTCACACATCATCGGAGAGGCTATGGTGTTGATGTAGAAGCCCTCCGTAATCGATTCCCCCTCCGTCGGAGCGCCGGAAAAGGCCCCAAGATGGCATCTCACAGGTACAGAAGGTTGCGGCGGTAGAAATAGGGTTTCGTGGTGCTCCTGGATATTGTTGGGGTATATGGGTATATATAGGAGGAAGAAGTAGGTCGGTGCAGCTGCGAGGGTCGGGCCCACGAGGGTGGGAGGCGCGCCATAGATGTTGACTTTAACTTTGTGTCAACCATTAAGGAGCTTCTAATATGTTTATATTTGCATTAGTCGAGACACCCATTGCACATATAATCTTATTATTTTAATAACTGTCTGATGATAGTGTAGACGTGTGTTGCACGTGCAAACTTACTAGTGAACTTTAAATTTAGTTTTAATAGTGGGTTTCCACTCATCATAAAGTTTTCTAGGGATAGAAACTTCCAATTCAAGCTTTTCTTCATAAGATTGCATTAGAGCATCAACAATATGTTTGGTAAAAGCTTTATTTTGACTATAAGCATGAGGAGAATTTAACACGGATTGCAATAAGTAAATACAATCTATCAAAGAACAAGTATCATAATTAAATTCCTTGAAATACAAAATAGTGGGTTCATTGCTATGTAAAATTTTGACCTCTTCAATCCCACTTTTACCAATTTTTGCATCAAGTTCTAAAAACTCCGAATCATTGGGACGCCTTTTCACTAAAGTTGACTCATCTCCAGTCCCATCATTATCAAGATTCATATTGCAAAACAAATATTTAATAGGAGACACATCAATCACTTTTAGATCTTCATCCCTATTATCATGAAAACTAGAAGAACACGCTTTTACAAAGCAATCTTTCTTAGCACGCATCCTAGCGGTTCTTTCTTTGCACTCATCAATGGTAATTCTCATGGCTTTGAGAGACTCATTGATATCATGCTTAGGTGGAATAGATCTAAGTTTAAAAAAATCAACATCAAGAGAAATTCTATCCACGTTTCTAGCCAACTCATCAATCTTAGGCAATTTTTCTTCAAGCAAAGCATTAATTTTTTTTTGAGAAATCATAAATTCTTTAACACTAGTCTCAAAATCAGAGGGCATCTTATTAAAATTTCCATAAGAGTTGTTGCAGGAATTACCATAATTATTTGAGGAATTACTAAGATACGGCCTAGGATTAAAGTTTCATCTATAAGCATTGTTACCAAAATTGTTCCTACCAACAAAATTAACATCCATAAATTCATTATTATTCTCAATCAAAGTGGACAAAGGCATATCATTAGGATTAGAAGAAGCACTCTTATTAGCAAACAATTTCATAAGTTCATTCATCTTTCCACTCAAAACATTAATCTCTTCTATCGCATGAACCTTTTTACTAGTAGATCTTTCGGTGTGCCATTGAGAATAATTAACCATAATATTATCTAGGAGTTTAGTAGCTTCTCCTAAAGTGATTTCCATAAAAGTGCCTCCCGCGGCCGAATCTAAAAGATTTCTAGAAGCAAAATTTAATCCGGCATAGAAATTTTGTATAATCATCCATAAATTCAAACCATGTGTAGGGCAATTACGTATCATTAATTTCATCATCTACCAAGCTTGCGCAACATGTTCATGATAAAGTTTGCTTAAAATTCATAATATCGTTTCTAAAAGAGATGATCTTAGCAGGAGGAAAATACTTAGAGATAAAATCATCTTTGCACTTATTTCAAGAATCAAAATACTATTTTTAGGCAAATACGAAAACCAAGTTTTAGCACGATCTCTAAGCGAAAATGGAAATAGCTTCAATTTAACAATATAATTATCCATATCTTTCTTCTTTTGCATATCACACAAATCAACAAAGTTGTTTAGATGGGTAGCGGCATCTTCACTAGGAAGGCCAGAGAATTGATCTTTCATGACAAGATTCAGCAAAGCAGCATTAATTTCAAAAGATTCAGCATCGGTAATAGGAGTAATCAGAGTGCTAAGAAAATCATTATTGTTGGTATTGGAGAAGTCACACAATTTAGTATTGTCTTGAGCCATCGTGACAGACGATCCAACACACAAGCACACAAGAAGCAAGCAAAAAGAGGCGAACGGAAAAAGAGGGTGAATAAAATGGCAAGGGTGAAGTGGGGGAGGGGAAAACGAGAGGCAAATGGCAAATAATGTAATGCGAGGGATAAGAGTTGTGATGGGCACTTGGTATGTCTTGACTTGGCGTAGATCTCCCCGGCAACGGCGCCAGAAATGGCTAGTTGACGGGAGATCAAATCTTGACTTGACTTGCCGTAAGCCTCCCCGGCAACGGCGCCAGAAATCCTTCTTGCTACCTCTTGAGCACTGTGTTGGTTTTCCCTTGAAGAGGAAAGGGTGATGCAGCAATGTAGCGTAAGTATTTCCCTCAATTTTTGAGAACCAAGGTATCAATCCAGTAGGAGACTACACGCAAGTCGCCTGCACCTACACAAACAAATAAGAACCTTGCAACCAACGCGATAAAGGGGTTGTCAATCCCTTCACGACCACTTGCAAAAGTGAGATCTGATAGAGATAATAATATCAATATTTTTGGTATTTTTATGATATAGATTGAAAGTAAAGATTGCAAAGTAAAATAGATTGGAAACTTATATGATGGAAGGTAGACCCGGGGACCATAGGTTTCACTAGTGGCTTCTCTCAAGATAGCATACATATTATGGTGGGTGAACATATTATTGTCGAGCAATTGATAGAAAAGTACATAATTATGAGAATATCTAGGCATGATCATGTATATAGGCATCACATCAGCGACAAGTAGACCGAAACGATTCTGCATCTACTATTATTACTCCACACATCGACTGACTCCTGCCTGCATCTAGAGTATTAAGTTCATAAGAACAGAGTAACGCATTAAGCAAGATGACATGATGTAGAGGGATAAACTCAAGCAATATGATATAAACCCAATCTTTTTATCCTCGATGGCAACAATACAATACGTGCCTTGCTGCCCTCATCCTTTGGGAAAGGACACCGCAAGATTGAACACAAAACTAAGCACTTCTCCCATTGCAAGAAAGATCAATCTAGTAGGCCAAACCAAACTGATAATTCAAAGAGACTTGCAAAGATAATCAATCATACATAAAAGAATTCAGAGGAGATTCAAATATTGTTCATGGATAATCTTGATCATAAACCCACAATTCATCGAATCTCGACAAACACGCCGCAAAAAGAATTACATTGAATAGATCTCCAAGAAGATCGAGGGGAACTTTGTATTGAGATCCAAAGAGAGAGAAGAAACCATCTAGCTAATAACTATGGACCCAAAGGTGTATGGTAAACTACTCACACATCATCAGAGAGGCTATGGTGTTGATGCAGAAGCCCTCCGTGATTGATTCCCCCTCCGACGGAGCGTTAGAAAAGGCCTCAAGATGAGATCTCACGGGTACAGAAGGTTGCGGCGGTGGAAATAGGGTTTCGTGGTGCTCCTGGATGTTTTTGGGGTATATGGGTATATATAAAAGGAAGAAGTAGGTCGGTGGAGCTGCGAGGGGCCCACGAGAGTGGGGGCGCGCCTTCCTGCCTCGTGGCCTCCTCGCTTCTTTCTTGACGTCCACTCCAAGTCCCCTGGATCACGTTTGTTTCAAAAATAACTCTCCCGAAGGTTTCATTCCGTTTGGATTCCATTTGATATTCCTTTTCTGCGAAACACTGAAATAGGCAAAAAAAATAGCAATTTGCACTTGGCCTTTGGTTAGTAGGGTAGTCCCAAAAATAATATAAAAGTATATAATAAAGCCCATTAAACATCCAAAACAGATAATATAATAACATGGATCAATCAAAAATTATAAATACATTGAAGACGTATCAGAGGTACTACCTCCGTCCGGGTTTATTAGACCCAAAAACTACTTTGGCAGGACCAAGGCATTGCTGAAAAGATGTGTGTGAAAGTTAGAGCTCAAACTAGCCAATCAGCCGGCTTCAGCCCAGCCCAGGGTAAACGAAAAATAATAAGATTGTAGCTCCCCAACGCTTGCATGCAAGGATTAACTGCACGCCCAGGAAACGAGGCACAGCATGCGCGGCCTGTTGCAGGCAACGACATGCATGCATTGGCTTGCATGCAAACCTCATCAGTACGCACAGGAAACAAGGTGTGCAGCCTGGGATTAGGCGAAGGAAAACGCTGGTCATTGATGCAGGCTTAGCTCGAGCGGCCTAATATTTTCGGATGGGGCTTCGTGACCAGCGGGCCTTCTAAACTCGGACGGAGGTAGTAGCTTGATTGCTTAAGTATTCCGCGTATGGGCTTAAATTTCTTCTAATTTACTCCAAAGTTGAGTTGAGGAGTCAGGACTTCAGAATTCAGGTGTTCGCTCTCCTTTCTTATAAAAATGCTGCCTAATTGATGACTTTTACGGTTCGTTGGAGCTCATGTGGTATATATACATATATACATTATGTATTACTAATTAGTATCTTGTTTACAAACAAGAATTCACATGTCGTAGTATCTTATTTGCAAACAAGCTAGATATCACATTTTGGTTGTTTGTACTTTATAATGATTTTTGTAGTATATAATACATACTTTTTTCAGAATGTATATAATATATAGGTGTGCAAATATTTCCTTTCACCTTATTATAATCATTGGGCCCACTATACCTGATCGCACTAGGGCCCTTGAAATGCCAGGGTCGGCCCTGTTGGAAACAAGAGATAGAGTGCGAGCTCGTGTATATAGCTGGCCAAAATCACTAGTTGACGTGTACTCGTTACAAGATCACTCGGACCCTCAGGTTGCGACAAGTGACACGCTGCATGTGCATCATTTGTCACAACCTGGGAGTTTTTCCTTTTTCATAGATCCGTTTATTCAAAACGTTTTATCTTTTAAATCGTGTGTCTAAATCTCGAACTGCTTTCAACGTTGGATTCCTTGCGTCGAGATCTTCAAAACTAAATCACATGTTGATAGGTTTTGATGAACTTTTTTTTCACAAAAAAAATCAGATGAAAAAAACCGAACGAAAAAACCGAAATGGGAGCATGGATTTTTTTTCCTTTCTGAAAGAGTCACGCCCATGTCTCTCACGAAATCACAACCGTGCCTCTCGCGGAAGCAAAACCGTGACTCCCGCAGAAGGAAAAGAAGAAGAGAAAACACGTTTTTTTCGTTTCCGAGGAGGCACGGCCGTGACTCTCGCGAAAGCATAACCGTGTCTCTCGCGGAAGCAAAACCGTGACTCTCGCGAAAGAAGAAAAAAACAGAAAACGAGTTTTTTTTCGTTTCCAAAAGGCACAACCGTGACTCTCACAAAAGCATAACCGTGCCTCTCGCGGAAGCAAAACCGCGACTCTCGTGAAAGAAAAAAAACAGAAAACGAGTTTTTTTTTCGTTTCCGAGAGGCACGACCGTGACTATCGCGAAAGCACAACCGTGCCTCTCGCGAAAGCAAAACTGTGACTCTCGCGAAAGTAAAAAAACAGAAAACACGCTTTTTTTCGTTTCCGGGAGGCACGGTCGTGACTCTCGCGGAAGCAAAACCATGACTCCTGTGAAAGGGAACCGCGAAAGGGAAAAAAAGAGAACGCGTTTTTCGTGCAAAAAATATTTTTTTTGAATTTGTTTGATAAAAAAGATAAGGAAGATCGATGGAAAACCAAAACGTCGAAAAGCATAAAAAATGTTTAAAAAGCCGAAATTACGCGCGGAAAAATAGAAAAACAAAATTTGGAGTGAGCGTTCGGAACACGACACGTGGCGAATGGCTGAGAGCGCCAAGTGACGCTGATTATTATGAGACTCCTAAAGAAGCGCTTGTTAACAAGTTGCTCTAATAGTTGGCGGGGTCTTAAAAGGAAAAGAGAAGTCTAGCAGTACCCGACACGAAATATCAGGCCTGTGTCCACGTCAGAGGGCTTGTGTCTGTGGCCGTGCAGGCCTGGGCCGCATGCATCATTTTTAAGGCTCCTTGCCAAGAAGAAGCCGGCCACGGGTAAATAGTCAGGACCGAAATTTTCGGATCTCCCTGATCTCCGCTCCCGTGCGGCTCCGGTCAGGCGCCGAGACCTCCTACGAGGAACGCAGTCAGTGAGGACTTCATCTCGCCGGAGACCTCGCCGGAGGAACGCAGCCAGTCCGGGCTTCTTTTCTTTGTTGAGTGCATAGGAACGCCCTTGCCAGAGGCAAACGCAGTCAGTTAGGTCTCAGAGGTTCAACAAGCCGAATCAGCAGCGACCAAGAAAGAAAGGAAGCAAAACAGCTGCCTGCACAATACTAGCAACTACTCAAACCAGACTGCATCTCTCTTCCTTCCATTCTCACCACTGCCACAGTGCGGTTCCGCATAACTTACATAGGGGGGATGGGATGCGATGGGGATAGGTTACAACACTTGATGTGTACCCAAAAAACAGCATCCTAGTTGCTGCACAAGAAGCGTAAAACCTACCTAGATGACACACAGATAACTACTCTCAGGTTGCATTTATACAAAAAGTGGTTACTCTGAAACTAAACGCTGCCGCCACAATGCAGTTCTAATCTTGTGCAAAGCTAGACCCCATCCAGTGCATCATCTGCCTCTGCATCCGAACCAGCTCTGATCTTCTGCAAAGCTAGACCCCATCCAGTGCATCATCTGCCTGTGCATACCGAAATGGCCATGTCGCCCAAAACATCGTCGGTCTGCGGTCGAGACCGAAGCTGCACGCATACTGCTACCATGGTGCGGTTGCTAACCGCCGCAGCATCTCCTCCGTCCTCTTCGCGCTGGACTCCATCTCCTCCATTTCCACGTCCATCTTCTTCAGAGTGTCCTTCACACTTGACATCCTGGACTTGAGCTCCTTCATTTTCGCTCCGGCACGTGCCCGCTCCAGTTTCATCTCTGTGTACCCTTCATGCTCAGCAGGGTCTCTAGGTCGAGCAGAAAGGCTGAGGAGACCATCGATGCGTTTGAGCAGGAACTTGACATTCATGCCCAGGAGCTCAAATGCCTCCAAGGTCTTCTTCCAGACCACAAAGTCCTCGTGGGAAGAAGCGCGTGCCTCGCAAGCCCTGATACCCTCCGCGATGTTGATAGTCTCCATGATCACTCCCACGGCGAGTGTGAGGTTTATCTGCTTAAGCAGATCCTTGTGAAGGAACGACTCCTGGGCACAGCACAGCTCGTAGTACGTCTTGCGTAGGTGGTCAGGAAACTTGCAGTCGATGACCAGACCGTCTACGATGATGTTGAAGTTGCTGAAACTTTTCACATCATCGAAACCGATGGCTGTATCTGAAAATCTGATGCCGTCTGTTATTGAGTCACTGGCTGGGTTACTGCCATCGCTCCGAAACTTTGGATTCTCCTTAGATTTGACATCAATGGATCTTTCTTCTTCTGTGTTGCAGAACCAAAACATGATTCAGAAGATTCAATGGTTAGCTTATCCATGTACAATAAACTCACAAGTGTAAAATCAACAGAATGAACTTTGACTCACTCAATATCTTCTCTTTGCCTGCTTCCAAACACAGGAGACCAAGTGCTCCATCAGTTGTAGTGAAGTTGTTCGCTCTCAATATATAGACCTGAACGTACAAAAGACAAGAGAAACTTTAAATATTGAATAAGTGCGGACAGAACACACACAAAATAATTCAAGAAATGTATATCCTGCAAACATTAATGAATGTAGTGCCTGCCAAATCAATAGTGTAAAAGAATGATCAAGCAATTGAAAATGTATTGGGAAAGACTTGCCTTAAACTTTGCTGAACTGACAAGTTGAAAGACTACAACATCTCCGACCTTAATATCATGATTAAGCGCAAAACCTCTCCAACCACCACTAAGTCCTTGCTTGGCACCTAGATATTTTGCATCATAATTATGCCCATCCTCATCTTCTAGCACAAAAGTAGTGTCCTCCTTTGGGAGATGCTTGTTGCAGAAGCCAGACGGTAGACCCTGGGGGAGGAACGTAAAATTGAAATGCAGAGGAAGCAAAAACAAAGAAAAGGAGATGTTTTCATTAATTCCCATCCCATGTACACTAAGTGACACTCAGGAAGCGTCCACACATATACTAAGCTTATGAGACTGTTCTGCCTGAAACTAAATTTCAATAAACATAAGGTGCTCTAAATTGTGCAGTTTCCACTTTTGCAGAGAGCTTTTTGCCCAGAAATTTGATTACCTTCTGGTACAAAAGAAAAGGTAATCTGCATTTTTGTTTAGCAAGCATTTCCTCCTATTCAATATTTGGCCTCTTGGGTCCACATGTTGCTCATAAGAAATGATCACCTAATTCTTAAGCTTTGAACAAACATGTAAATAGCTAATCAATAGACTTACCAGCCAGAAACCCTGAACAACATGTGAATGTAGCATATGCTTGACAAAGCTAGGATGTTCGGCTGGTAACTTTACCAGTACCTCCTCAGCTCTCTCCATAGCAGACCCAAAGTTACCCTGAACGCTGTAGTTTGTTCAAAGATGGAACTGAGTAAGTAGGCTTTTTGAGAACTGTTAATGCATCTTACTCTCGAGAAAACAAGAAAAGTTTGAAGTACCTTGCACATGTCTTTTTGCAATTAACAGCAGCTACCTGCCAAGTCACGCTTATTCATAGTTAGTACATGGTTTCAGTTTTGAACTAAATAGAAAGTGAAGAAATTGGAGGCTAAAAGACAATAGTTATATAGACTATATGGAGCAACGCATATGAACATAGCAGAGTCCATAAATGTTTAGAAACACATTCACTATTGTGTCCAGAAATTCAGCTCATTAAGAATTTTTGAGCCAGTCATCTGAATCCTGAAGTGTGAAAAATACATATTGATCCGCTTAAACCAAATTATGACATCATTTTTTTAAATGAAGGTATGTAACATATGTATGTTCACAAAAAGAAGGTATGTAACATATGAAAACGTGATTCATTCAAGCTTTGAACAACAAGAGTGTCTTAAATGCGGTAACACGGAATCATTCCATGGGCCTCACCATCGGCACAAGATCTTCATCTACGTCGCTCTTGCTGCTGTTACTGCAGCCGCTCTCAACCAAGGCAAGCCTTGGTGTTGACAATTTCAACTTCTGCTCCATGTTGCTCTGGGCCTTGACAAGCCTCCCTCTCTTCTTCTGAAACCCAACCAACCAAAATCTTTGAACCATTTTATGCAATTGTTGAAGATAAGAAAATTACTGAATTTTTGGGTTTCAAAATCTTTGAAGCATTATGAGCTCATAAATGAAAATTTGGAAGAACTGTTTACTAACTGTAATTTTCCACGATAACGACCAAATAGCATGCGCAATGACAAGAATGGAACTAGTGAATTATCTTACTTTAGCGGTGTCAGTACCCTGAGCATTTTGTGTTTGAGAAACATCAAGCAGCTTTTCTTGTTCACTGTCCAACCTCCGTGGCCGCCCAATCTGACATGACGAAGAAACCAACTCTTAGAAATGTTAGATCAATAAGCTGAACACTCGTAATTCAGTGAAATTGTGAGATGAAAGGGAAAACAAACGAGGAGCTAGAGCCACAAATGCACATGTAGTTATGTGGAGTGTATGTACACCAAATTTACTCCCTAATTAATACAAGAGGGCTAAAGCAACAACCAAGGGTTCACTTACTCTCAAAGGAACATATTCATCCTCGTCATCTGTATCGCCGAAATTAATAACGACAGGCTGTTGATCAACAACAACAGCAGCAAGCTTATCATCCTGCTATCACTAAATATCATCATGTCATGAAAAAATTCGAAGTTTCAACAAAAGGCTAAAAAGAAACAGATAATCTGATAACATAGAATGCATATACGGTCATGAGAATTGGTTGCACTAGTGCCCACCATGATAATGAAACATGAAAAAAAACATAAACAAATTACTCCATACTTTAATTTACTTTACCAGAGGCAGACTCCGGCAGTCATCTAAGGAAACCTATAATCTAAGAGAATGGATAAGCTCAGAATGTTGGAAGTATTAGTTGCTACAGTGCTAGTGAGACGGTGAAGATTTGAAGGGGAAGAAACCTTAAACAGACGATTTCAGACTCCATTATAGTTTTATTATTACTTTTTTGACCAAGTCCATTATAGTTTATCAGAGGCAGGCCCACATAGTAAATCTGATCAAGATTCAGAAAATAAAGACTACTGCAGACCTGCAGTGGCCAACAATCCGAGTCGATCTCAAGCTAAAGGACCTCACCGTTGTGGCCGCCGGCACAGCATCAGCATCCTTGTCGCTCTCGCTGTCGAGCAAGGCGAGCCTTTGATGCACCAGTGCCATCTTCTGCTCCATGACCATCTTATCTCGCTGGCTCTTGTTGGCAGACGGGGAACCACCTCCTCCTCCTGCTGGCCTCCCTCTCTTCCTCTGAAAAGCAGCCGCCCAAAGCAGAGACTTAAGTCCAACACATACAATCAACAATCAATCATTTTGCATTACTAATCCCATCTAGCGATAGGCCGTAGAGAAACAAAATCTGTTCTGGCTGGACGGTCGAAAGATTTATTTTCTCAAGAAACACATTCTTTTTATGTTCCAAGAATCACTTTCTCCAAAGCTATCACAGGATGACGAAATAAAACAAAGGAGCCCTCCAGATGTCACGGGATTGCAGTATTGCAGTATGAAACGCTCCATTAATCGAAGATTCAAGAGAACGCTGAGAAATCAAGAAACCCTCGACCGCGAACAACGTTTAAATCGCAGCCGCAGGAATCGAAGAAAGTGGAGGGGATGAACTTGCCTTAAGGGATTGATCGATCGCCATCGCCTCCGCCTCCACCTCCGCGCTCTTGGAGTCGTGGTGCTCGGGGTGCTTCAGGCAAAAATGGCGGAGAGGAGAGGACTGACGAGCTGCACAGACGGCAGAGAGGGAAGGGGGGAGGGGGGTGAAAGAAGGAGGGGGAAAGGAATAGTGCTGGACTGTGGTAAATAAAAAATGTAGAAAAATGGTAAAAGCACAAACAGATGACCGTTCGGCTACAGTGATTGATGGATGCCGTGTGTGTCCGTTGGTTTTTACCGGCGCGCAGTTTGAAAAGTGCCCTGTACACATTTGGAAACCGTATTTACCATTTTCCATGTTAAGAAATGCATTTACCATTCCACTCAACTTCTCCAACGGATTAACGGAATGAACCTGGAATCGGAATGCAAAACAGGCCGTGGAAAAAGCTCACCACTCGTCTCAAGACAGGTTCATTAAAAAAATCTATTTTAAAGAAAAAAGAAATGTAGGGTCACGACGTACACGAACATATTCTGATTGGGTGATAATACTACATCCACGAAGCAACAACGGTCTTTTACCGGCTCCCTTCCGCTCCCTTCACACTAAATTAACTCCTCCCCCTGATTTTCACGGGAGTTGGCCCTTCACCCTCCCTAATCCAATCAGAGAGGCCCAACTAACATCAGCTCGTAAACTCTGTAAAACTTAGGCCTCGTTCGGTGCAAAGGTTTGTAAAACGATAGGATACGATAAAATGGATGAATGGCATGGGGATGGAGTGATAAAACTCTGCAACGTGAATCTATATGAGAACCGAAAGAAATGCGTTCGGTGAAAGCATGTGAAGGCACAGGAAAGGTAGAACTCACTAAGGCACTTTTTTGTCAGAATTTTTTTCATCAATATGGTTTCCCGTGTGTGGTGTCTCCACGTGGCAGTTGTGGGGTCCTATCTATAGCATGACAATGCAGTCACATCAACTTTCCTTCGGTCTGCCTCATCCTTCCGCCCAGAAAATGCATTCCTACAGGATGTTTTTCTTCCCGTAAAACGAGAGGCAACCACAGCTTTCCTTTGGAAATTGAAGAGCTGAATCATGTGGACCGA
This sequence comes from Aegilops bicornis, assembly GCA_021605145.1. Classification (NCBI taxonomy): domain Eukaryota; kingdom Viridiplantae; phylum Streptophyta; class Magnoliopsida; order Poales; family Poaceae; genus Aegilops; species Aegilops bicornis. Next base: position 151,343,284 of record CM038670.1, on the reverse strand, counting down.
ACACAGATTTGGGAAACTTTCCTGTGGTTTTAAATTCCTGCAGATTTCCCGTAAAACTCCTGCGTACCGAACGCACCCTTAGCCTGTGAACCTAGCATTGATCTTTGATTGGATTTCACCTCAATCATACGCCGAATTTACTAGAAACAGCTGCCCGATTTGCTATGCCATTTGGTATGCAACATTTATTTGATGTTTGTTTATTTTCCGAGGTTTTTCCTCTCATCTGTATTTATTTTTTTAGTAATAAGGTTGTCGCATTTTTGTCCATGAGCCTTTTGCCTTTCTGCTTCTAGTGTTTTATTTTTTAATGATTGTGAAGGCAGCTTCGCTGGAGCCTTTACACAAAGATGAACTGGTGTCCATCACTTGCGGCCTTGTAAGATGTCTTGGCGCTATGTGTGATGCACTCGAGGGGAGAAGGAACACACCTATCCGGAGAACTAATGGGCAATCACTGGTGTGTATTCTTTGTACCATTACCATTAGTCCAATGCAGCAAGGTCGATGGTTTTGAATTATCGAAAAAGACTTTCGCCCCGTTTTATAGATAAGGCAATGACCAACATACAATCCGATATAAATACACGCCACCACAACACACGCACACACTCAAGGCATGATACATAAAAGCTGATACAACTCCAAGCAAACATCAGGTCGACAATAAGCATCACTATGGAGATACCGTGGTTCTCAATTGTGAACAAGCCACCGCGAAGAGATGATGCCGAACATCAACGAGACATGGGCTCTAAGGCGGTGCCTTCAAGAAGGGTACGACACCGGGGCACCGTCACCGCCTGATCCAAAGGATCAAGATCTTCACCCGGAGCAACACGAAGAACAGAGAGATGCTGCGACGGAGCATTCAAGATAGGTACGACGCCCACGAACACCGCCAGCATCGGTTTGGCAGAGGCCGGACAAGGGATACCCCCGGCAAACCCGCTCTGCCTCCGATCAAGGTGCGGCCAACCACAAGATGAAACACACCAATGCCATGAAACAGTCGAAACCCAACGTCCACCTCGTCTACACGGCCATGGAAGTCAAACAGCCCCTAAGCCACAAGCTTCGCCCACGAGCATAGTGGCTCCCACCACCAAGGTCGTCGCCCTACAACCAGACACCACCGAGAGCACCCAAATGTGTGGGCTTCAAGCCTACCGGCAGACCACGACCACGGCGAAGCCGCCAACGACCAGCTTGCCTCGAACAACGCCGGATCTGGAGTCAGGAAGCACCAGGTTAGGGAAAGGGGGAGGAGGAGGAGCAGAACGCATCCATTCCCAACGCACCCCTACGCCGGCGACGGGAGGCCAGTGGACCGTCGTATCCACGGCCTCTCCAGCCAGGCTCCCCACACGACACACCCCCGTGCCGCTCCACCATGACGTCCCACTCAGATCTGCGCGAGCCACCACCAGCCGCCCGCCCACCGCCTCGAGGAACTAGATCAGCCTCCACCCTCCACCCAAGGGCTCACCGATGGAGCCAACGCCTGCTCCACACCAAAGGACGTCGGGCCTCACCACAACCCTCGTCGCCCTTGGCACAGCCGAAGCCTCCACAACCTCCACGCCACACACCGCCACCGTCTCCTGCCACCACTTTTTCGTCGCCAACTCCTCCGCGCCGCTGCAACCGACGCACGCACGACACTCCAGCAAGATGGCCAAGCGAGAGGGCAGGAAGTCCCTGCCGCCGCCGGCCCCGTCCGGGCTTCCCCCGGCCGCGCCCCTTGGCGGCAACGAGGGAGAGGAGGTGGGTAAGGGATGGGTCTCTCCTGGGCTCGATCGCCATTCTCACCGCATGGTCTCTGTGAAAGCACAGGAACACATTTATGTTCGACGGCCTCCAATCCTCCTCAACACACCTGTTGTCCACAATTAAGGATGAAGCGTGCTACTGGGTTGTCGCCTACGCGGAAGGGCTTAGCATGATTATTCGGGTAAGCTAAACTTTAGTGTTTGGGGGCTGAGCATCCCCCTTCTTCTGCTCAAACCAGTCCAAGCCACGCCTCTATGTGTATGTAGCGTGGGTGTATACTCTTGTACTTTCTCTGTTTTTCTCTATCAATAAAAAGATACACAATCTTGCATATTTCGGGAAAAAATAGTACACCCCCCTCCCCCTGCCATAAATTCATATTTCAAACACACTTTCAATACACGAATAAGCCCGGTGACGTCTCCCATGCCTTGATCCAGCAAGGAGAGAGGGAGAGGTTGGGGAAGACTCCGTCCAGCAGCAGCACAATGGCGTGGTGGTGGTGGAGGAGCGCGGAACTCCAGCAGGGCTTCGCCAAGCACTACGAGAGACGAGGAGGGAGAGGGGTAGGGCTCTGCCAGCAGGAGAAGAACCGTGTGTTGGGCTGCCTTGCCTCCACTATATATAGGGGAGAGGGAGGGCTGCGCCCCACCTAGGGCTCCCTCCCTAGGGGTGGCGGCATCCCAATCCCCATCTGGGGTGGCGGCCAAGTGGGGAGAGGGAGGCGCACAGGGCATGGGCCTTTAGGGCCCATCTGCACTAGGGTTTGCCCCTCTTCTCTCTAGGCGCATGGGCCTTGGTGGGAGGCGCCCAGCCCACCTAGGGGCTGGTCCTTCTCACACTTGGCCCATGTATGCCTCGGGGCCCGTGGCCCCTCCAGTGGACCCCGGACCCCTCTGATGGTCCCGGTACACTACCGGTGATGCCCGGAACACTTCCGGTGGCCAAAACCATACTTCCTATATATCAATATTTACCTCCGGACCATTCCGGAACTCCTCGTGACGTCCGGGATCTCATCCGGGACTCTGAACAACATTCGGTAACCGCGTACATACTTTCCCTATAACCCTAGCGTCATCGAACCTTAAGTGTGTAGACCCTACGGGTTCGGGAGACATGTAGACATGACCGAGACAACTCTCCGGTCAATAACCAACAGCGGGATCTGGATACCCATGTTGGCTCCCACATGCTCCACGATGATCTCATCGGATGAACCACGATGTCGAGGATTCAATCAATCCCGTACTCAATTCCCTTTGTCTAGCGGTATAATACTTGCCCGAGATTCGATCGTCGGTATCCCGATACCTTGTTCAATCTCGTTACCGGCAAGTCTCTTTACTCGTTCCGTAACACATCATCCCGTGATCAACCCCTTGGTCACATTGTGCACATTATGATGATGTCCTACCGAGTGGGCCCAGAGATACCTCTCCGTCACACGGAGTGACAAATCCCAGTCTCGATTCGTGCCAACCCAAATGACACTTTTGGAGATACCCGTAGTGCACCTTTATAGCCACCCAGTTACGTTGTGATGTCTGGTACACCAAAATCATTCCTACGGTTTCCGGGAGTTGCACAATCTCATGGTCTAAGGAAATGATACTTGACATTAGAAAAGCTTTAGCATACAAACTACACGATCTTTGTGCTAGGCTTAGGATTGGGTCTTGTCCATCACATCATTCTCCTAATGATGTGATCCCGTTATCAACGACATCCAATGTCCATGGTCAGGAAACCGTAACCATCTATTGATCAACGAGCTAGTCAACTAGAGGCTTACTAGGGACATGGTGTTGTCTATGTACCCACACATATCTGAGTTTCCTATCAATACAATTATAGCATGGATAATAAACGATTATCATGAATAAGGAAATATAATAATAATAACTAATTTATTATTGCCTCTAGGGCATATCTCCAACAGTCTCCCACTTGCACTAGAGTCAATAATCTAGTTCACATCGCCATGCGATTAACACTCACAGGTCACATTGCCATGTGACCAGCATCCAAAGAGTTTACTAGTGTCACTAAACTAGTTCACATCATCATGTGATTAAGACTCAATGAGTTCTGGGGTTTGATCATGTTTTGCTTGTGAGAGAGGTTTTAGTCAACGGCTTCGCAAATCTCTAGGTCATATTGTAAATGCTGCTTCCACGCTCCACTTGAAGCTATTCCAAATGGTTGCTCCACTATACGTATCCGGTTTGGTACTCAGAGTCACTCGGATAGGTGTTAAAGCTTGCATCGACATAACCCTTTACGCTTGAACTCTTTATCACCTCCATAATCGAGAAACATGTCCTTATTTACTCCAAGGACAATTTTGACCGTTGTCCAATGATCCATTCTGGATCATTCTTGTACTATAGTGACTCATGGCAAGGCACACTTCTGGTGCGGTACACAACATATCATACTATAGAGCCTACGTCTGAAGCATACGGGACGACCTTCGTCCTTTCTCTATCTTCTGCCCTGGTCGAGCTTTAACTCTTAACTTCATACCTTACAACTCAGGCAAGAACTCCTTCTTTGACTGATCCATCTTGAACACCTTCAAGATCATGTCAAGGTATGTGCTCATTTAGCGGTTTTTGATCTATCCTCATAGATCATCATGCTCAATGTTCAAGCAGCTTAATCCAGGTTTTCTATTGAAAAACACTTTTCAAATAACCCTATATGCTTTCCAGGAATTCTACATCATTTCTGATCAACAATATGTCAACAACATATACTCATCAGAAATTATATAGTGCTCCCACTCACTTCTTTGGAAATACAAGGTTATCATAAACTTTGTATAAACCCAAAATCTTTGATCATCTCATCAAAGCATACATTCCAACTCCGAGATGCTTACTCCAGTCCTTAGAAGGATTGCTGGAGCTTTGCATACTTGTTAGCGTCCTTCAGGATTGTCAAAACCTTTACGGTTGTATCACATACAACCTTTCCTCAAGAAAATTGTCGAGGAAACAATGTTTTGACATCCTATCCGCAAGATTTCATAAATAATGCAAAGAATCGCTAATCCAATTCCAACAGACTCTTAGAATCGCTATGAGTTAGAAAGCCTCACCGTAGTCAACTCCTTGAATCTTGTCGGAAAACATATTAACGACAAGTCGAGCTTTCTTACTGGTGATACTTACCATCATTGTCTGTCTTCCTTTTAAAATCCATCTGTACCCAATAGCCTTACGACCATCAAGCAGTTCTTCCAAATTCTACACTTTGTTTTCATACATGGATCCTCTCTCGGATTTTATGGCCTCGAGCCATTTGTCAGAATCCGGGCCCACCATCGCTTCTCCATAGCTCGTAGGTTCATTGTTGTCTAGCAACATGACCTTCAAGACATGATTACTGTACCACTATGAAGTAGTACGCATCCTTGTCACCCTACGAGGTTCGGTAGTGACTTGATCCGAAGTTTCATGATCGCTATCATCAACTTCCACTTCAATTGATGTAGGTGTCACAGGAACAACTTTCTGGGCCCTGCTACACACTGGTTGAAGTGATGGTTCAATAACCTCATCAAGTCTCCACCATCCTCCCACTCAATTCTTTCGAGAGAAACTTTTCCTCGAGAAAGGACCCGTTTCTAGAAACAATCCCTATAGCTTTCGGATCTGAATTAGGAGGTATACCCAACTGTTTTGGGTGTCCTATGAAGATGCATTTTATCCGCTTTGGGTTCGAGCCTATCAGCCTGAAACTTTTTCAATAAGCGTCGCAGCCCCAAACTTTTAAGAAACGACAACTTAGGTTTCTCCAAACCATAGTTCAAACGGTGTCGTCTCAACGGAATTACGTGGTGCCCTATTAAAGTGAGTGCGGTTGTCTCTAATGCCTAACCCATGAGCGATAGTGGTAATTCGATAAGAGACATCATGGTACGCACCATATCCAATAGGGTGCAACTATGATGTTCAGACACACCATCACACTATGGTGTTCCAGGCGGTATTAATTGTGAAACAATTTCCACAATGTCTTAATTGCGGGTCAAAGCTCGTAACTCAGATACTCATCACTATGATCATATCATAGACATTTTATCCTCTTGTCATGATGACCTTCAACTTCACTCTGAAATTACTTGAACCATTCAATAATTTAGACTTGTGTTTCATCAAGTAAATATACTCAGTATCTACTCAAATCATCTGTGAAGCAAGAACATAACGATATCCACTGCGTGCCTCAGCACTCATTGGACTGCACACATCAAAATGTATTACTTCCAACAAGTTGCTTTCTTGGTCCATTTTACTGAAAACGAGGCTTTCAGTCATCTTGCCCATGTGGTATGATTTGCATGTCTCAAGTGATTCAAAATCAAGTGAGTCCAAACGGTCCATTTGCATGGAGTTTCTTCATGCATATACACCAATAGACATGGTTCGCATGTCTCAAACTTTTCAAAAACGAGTGAGTCCAAAGATCCATCAACATGGAGCTTCTTCATGAGTTTTGTACCAATATGACTTACATGGCAGTGCCACAAGTAAGTGGTACTATCATTACTATCTTATATCTTTTGGCATGAAAATGTGTATCACTACGATCGAGATTCAATAAACCATTCTTTTTGGGTGCAAGACCATTGAAGGTCTTATTCAAATGAATAGAGTAACCATTATTCTTTTTAAATGAATAACCGTATTGCGATAGACATAATCCAATCATGCCTATGCTCAACGCAAACACCAAATAAAAATTATTTAGGTTTAACACCAATCTCGATGGTAGAGGGAGCAGGCGATGCTTGATCACATCAACCTTTGGAAACACTTCCAACACACATCGTCATCTCACCTTTAGCTAGTCTCCGTTTATTCCGTAGCTCTTTTTATTTCGAGTTACTAACACTTAGCAACCGAACCGGTATCTAATACCCTGGTGCTACTAGGAGTACTAGTAAAGTACACATTAACATAATGTATCCAATATACTTCTATCGACCTTTGCCAGCCTTCTCATCTACCAAGTATCTAGGGTAATTCTGCTTCAGTGTCCGTTCCTCTCATCGCAGAAGCACTTAGTCTCGGGTTTGGGTTCAACCTTGGGTTTCTTCACTAGAGCAGCAACTGATTTGCCGTTTCATGAAGTATCCCTTCTTGCCCTTGCCCTTCTTGAAACTAGCGGTTTTACTAACCATCAACAATTGATGCTCCTACTTGATTTCTAATTTCGCGGTGTCAAACATCGCGAATATTTCAAGGATCATCATATCTATCCCTGATATGTTATAGTTCATCACGAAGCTCTAGTAGCTTGGTGGCAATGACTTTGGAGAAACATCACTATCTCATCTGGAAGATTAACTCCCACTCGATTCAAGTGATTGTTATACCCAGACAATCTGAGTACAAGCTCAACGATTGAGCTTTTCTCCCTTAGTTTGTAGGCCAAGAAGCTCGTCAGAGGTCTTATACCTCTTGACGTGGGCACGGGCCTGAAATCCCAATTTCAGCCCTCGAAACATCTTAGATGTTTCGCGATGTATCGAAATCGTGTTCGGTGCCTTAACTCTAAACCATTTAACATTATTGAACTATCACGTAGTTATCAAAACGTGTATGTCAGATGTTCGCAACATCTACAGACGACGTTCGAGGTTCAGCACACTGAGTGGTGCATTAAGGACATAAGCTTTCTTCCAAGCAACGAGGACAATCCTTAGTTTACGGACTTAGTCCGCATAATCGCTACTATCATCTTTCAACTGAATTTTCTCTAGGAACATATCTAAACAGTAGGACTAAAGCGCGAGCTTACGACATAATTAGCAAAGACCTTTTGACTATGTTCAGGATAATTAAGTTCATCTTATGAACTCCCACTCAGATAGACATCCCTATTAGTCATCTAAGTGATTACATGATCCGAGTCAACTAGGCCGTGTCCGATCATCACGTGAGACGGACTAGTCATCATCGGTGAACATCTTCATGTTGATCGTATCTACCATACGACTCATGCTCGACCCTTCGGTCTCTTGTGTTCCGAGGCCATGTCTGTACATGCTAGGCTCGTCAAGTCAACCTAAGTGTTTCGCGTGTGTAAATCTGTCTTACACCCGTTGTATGTGAACGTTAGAATCTATCACACCCGATCATCACGTGGTGCTTCGAAACGACGAACTTTCGCAACGGTGCACAGTTAGGGGGAACACTTTCTTGATATTTTAATGAGGGATCATCTTATTTACTACCGTCGTTCTAAGCAAATAAGAAGCATAAACATGGTAAACATCACATGCAATCAAAAAGTGACATGATATGGCCAATATCATTTTGCTCCTTTTGATCTCCATCTTCGGGGTTCCATGATCATCATTGTCACCGGCATGACACCATGATCTCCATCATCATGATCTCCATCATCGTGTCTCAATGAAGTTATCTCGCCAACTATTACTTCTACTACTATGGCTAACGGTTTAGCAATAAAGTAAAGTAATTACATGGCGTTATTCAGTGACACGCAGGTCATACAATAAATAAAGACAACTCCTATGGCTCATGCCGGTTGTCATACTCATCGACATGCAAGTCGTGATTCCTGTTACAAGAACATGATCAATCTCATACATCACATATCATTCATCACATTCTTTTGGCCATATCACATCACATAGCATACCCTGCAAAAATAAGTTAGACGTCCTCTAATTGTTGTTTGCATGTTTTACGTGGCTGCTATGGGTTTCTAGCAAAAACATTTCTTACCTACGCAAAAAACCACAACGTGATATGTCAATTGCTATTTACCCTTCATAAGGACCCTTTTCATCGAATCCGATCCGACTAAATTGGGAGAGACTGGCACCCGCTAGCCACCTTATGCAACAAGTGCATGTCAGTCGGTGGAACACATCTCACGTAAGTGTATGTGTAAGGTCGGTCCGGCCGCTTCATCCCACAATACCGTCGAAACAAGATTGGACTAGTAACGGTAAGCATATTGACCAAAATCAACGCCCACAACAACTTGTGTTCTACGCGTGCATAGAATCTACGCAATAGACCTAGCTCATGATGCACTGTTGGGGAATGTAGCAGAAATTCAAAATTTTCTACGCAACACCAAGATCAATCTATGGAGTAATCTAGCAATGAGGGGAAGGAGAGTGCATCTACATACCCTTGTAGATCGCTAAGCAGAAGCGTTCAAGAGAACGGGGTTGAAGGAGTCGTACTGCCGTGATCCAAATCACCGGAGATCCTAGTGCCGAACGGACGGCACCTCCGCGTTCAACACACGTGCAGCCCGGTGACGTCTCCCATGCCTTGATCCAGCAAGGAGAGAGGGAGAGGTTGGGGAAGACTCCGTCCAGCAGCAGCACAACGGCGTGGTGGTGGTGGAGGAGCGCGGAACTCCAGCAGGGCTTCGCCAAGCACTATGAGAGACGAGGAGGGAGAAGGGTAGGGCTGCGCCAACAGAAGAAGAACTTTGTGTGTTGGGCTGCCCCTTTGCCTCCACTATATATAGGGGGAGGGAGGGCTGCGCCCCCACCTAGGGTTCCCTCCCTAGGGGTGGCGGCAGCCCCAATCCCCATCTGGGGTGGCGGCCAAGTGGGGGAGCGGAGGCGCACTGGGCATGGGCCTTTAGGGCCCATCGCCCTAGGGTTTGCCCTCTTCTCTCTAGGCGCATGGGCCTTGGTGGGGCGCCCGGCCCACCTAGGGGCTGGTCCTTCTCACACTTGGCCCATGTATGCCTCCGGGGCCCGTGGCCCCTCCCATTGGACCACCGGACCCCTCCAGTGGTCCCGGTACACTACCGGTGATGCCCGGAACACTTCCGGTGGCCAAAACCATACTTCCTATATATCAATATTTACCTCCGGACCATTCCGGAACTCCTCGTGATGTCTGGGATCTCATCCGGGACTCCGAACAACATTCGGTCACCGCGTACATACTTTCCCTATAACCCTAGCGTCATCGAACCTTAAGTGTGTAGACCCTACGGGTTCGGGAGACATGTAGACATGACCGAGACAACTCTCCGGTCAATAACCAACAGCGGGATCTGGATACCCATGTTGGCTCCCACATGCTCCACGATGATCTCATCGGATGAACCACGATGTCGAGGATTCAATCAATCCCGTATTCAATTCCCTTTGTCTAGCGGTATAGTACTTGCCCGAGATTCGATCGTCGGTATCCCGATACCTTGTTCAATCTCGTTACCAGCAAGTCTCTTTACTGGATCTGTAACACATCATCCCGTGATCAACCCCTTGGTCACATTGTGCACATTATGATGATGTCCTACCGAGTGGGCCCAGAGATACCTCTCCGTCACATGGGTGACAAATCCCATCTCGATTCGTGTCAACCCAACAGACACTTTCGGAGATACCCGTAGTGCACCTTTATAGCCACCCAGTTACGTTGTGACGTTTGGTACACCCAAAGCATTCCTACGGTATCCGGTAGTTGCACAATCTTATGGTCTAAGGAAATGATATTTGACATTAGAAAAGCTTTAGCATACGAACTACACGATCTTTGTGCTAGGCTTAGGATTGGGTCTTGTCCATCACATCATTCTCCTAATGATGTGATCCCGTTATCAACGACATCCAATGTCCATGGTCAGAAAACCGTAACCGTCTATTGATCAACGAGCTAGTCAACTAGAGGCTTACTAGGGATATGATGTTGTCTATGTACCCACACATGTATCTGAGTTTCCTATCAATATAATTATAGCATGGATAATAAACGATTATCATGAATAAAAAAATAAAATAATAATAACTAATTTATTACTGCCTCTAGGGCATATTTCCAACAGTTTATTATTCAATGATAACAAACAGAAAAGCAGGAGTGATGTGAGACGTACGGTCACACACTCTTGGGAACAAGCATCAGTTTCTCCTCCGTCGGACGCTTAAGTGAAACACTTCGGTCATGTCAATACCCTTCTTGCCCATGTAGGGCGACAGCTCCCATTCATGACAGTACACAAGGTTTGCCAGCATGATGTCGATGGCCGCCAGCCCGAAGTTCATACCAGGGCAGATCCTCCTGCCAGCTCCGAACGGCAAAAACTGAAAGTCATTCCCCCTAAAGTGCACCGACGAGGCACTACCACCCTCCATGAACCTTTCCGGTAGGAACTCTTCCGGCTTCTCCCACCACTCAGAGTCTCTGTTGATAGCCCATGTGTTCACCGTGACCCATAATCCCAAAGGGAGCGTGTATCCGGCGACATCAACATCACTCTCTGCCATGGAACAGTGAGGGAGGAGGAGCGGTAGCGGTGGGTGCAGCCTAAGCGTCTCCTTGACCACGGGCTTCAGATATGTCATGTTGGCTAGGTTCTCTTCCTCGACCATGTTTTGCCCCTTTGGTGTGCCGTTTCTCACCTCAGCTTGTAGCTTAGTCATGAATCGAGGGTTGCACATGATCTCAGCCATAGCGACCTCCAATGCGAAGGAAGATGTGTCTGTGCCCGCAGCAAACATGTCCTGTATACGTGTATTTGTTATCATCGGCAAGATGAAAGTAACAGTAGTACTAAGTCACGGTAATGTTTTCTTGTACACATATTTGATATTTAAGGGTCGGTGTATATTTAAGTCATTTTTCAGATCCTTTTATGTCCAGATCAATTCCAAAAACTGCAACTTCTGCTAAGGAAAAAGTGCAAGCACTAAACTGACATTACATTTTCTATAAATCTACTCAGAGCGTCTCCAACGCTGATCCTCAAAACATCCGAAAGCGTCCGGAGCCACCAACGCGGGTTTGTCCACGGACTAGTCCATGTGTCAATTTTCCCGCAAACCAACAAAAGCAAACCAGTGGGATTTTGTGGCAGTCCGAAAATTCGCCTGGACAATAAAAAGTAACCACGTATCACGTCCGCTTCTATTTGATGGAAGGATTTGACGAAATTTGCTAATTTGACAAAAGAATTTGGCAGAAGGTTGTAAGTTGGCGGAAGGCTGCTAATTTTGCAAAATAAAAAACTCCTAAAGATAGTGTAGTATGGTAGAGGGCTGGTAATCAAGTAGGACACCATGGCGGAATGCTTCACATGTATTTATTACAAGTTCGTGGAAAGCTGCTAATTTGGCGAAAGGTTGTTGCTTACGAAGCCACTGCTATTTTTTAGTTAATAAAACTGAATATTTAAGGTATATGATTGGATGGCTGGCTCCGATATCCGTGTCCAAATCGGTTTGCGGATGAATATTGTGTTCGTCTTAGGGGTCAATGTTGGAGATGCCATTATTCTCCCTGTTCAGTCACAATTTGTCGTGAAGGAATTTGTCATCCCAACGACAAGATAAATTGACATAAAAATGTTTATTTTGTCATGTTCTTCCTGGGTACGTCAGCACAATAATATTTCACTAGGAAAATCTCAAAGGGCTTAGATTAGCAAAAACAGGGTGGTTAATTCGTTACCAAAGCAGTCGTGCACTCACCATTAAGATGGCCTTGATGTGCTCTCTGGTAATACCGTCGTAGTCTTTCTGCTGCCGAACCGATAGAAGTACTGTTACAATAAATCTGAGGTATATCGCCGATCATTCGAGGAACAAATAATTACACGAGCAGGATATCGAGATTTGTTAACGAGGTTCATCGATAGGCTACATCCGGAGGCTTGACTACGGGCGCTCTTCCCCGTGACACCGTCACAATACCGCACCTGTACCGGGCGCCGGCTGCCGCCACCGGCTCCCCTTCTTGGCGCTGTGCTATTATGTTGGCATAGGTTACGTCGTGTGTCTACCCCCGCTATATATGAGAGGCCTAGGATCAAGTGTCCTACTTGGACACGACTACATATCCTATGTAAACACAATACAACTACAAGTCCAACTGTAACCTATCTTGTACACAATATTCGAGACAACTCTAACAAACTCCACCTTGCGAATATTCTCCACAAATTTGAATTCGTCCATGCGTCAAACTTCCATGTACATTGGACTTGAGCTTATCCCATGAGCACCGCTACTACTCAAAAGACTCCATATGACTCCACCTGCAACTTGTAGTCCCTTCTTTTCTTGACCACAGACAACACTCGAGCAAAATTAAGTTCTTTGTTACTCTACTTTGTGCTCCCAACTTCCAGAGCATCAGTCCAACGCCATCATACAATGATCACTGACCTGCGTGAAAGTGAACAACTTACATATTGGGTGTCACACATAAAAGTTACCTGAACTCAACATCACCGCTCCTTTCTTGACCGCCTGTCTGAAACTTGAAAGAATTTCACCATTGCTTGTAGTCCTCCCGAGTCAAATTCGCAGTTGTCTCACCACATGTATGACCACCAGAGCCCTGGCCCGTCTCCATGTCCCGTGCGTACCGCACGCCTCGCCGCTATTACCGCGTCGAGCCTCCGTTGTCCCAGTCGAGTCTCAAGGGTCGCGAAACCCACACCACTCAACCCCCACTGCAGAGTACCACCGATCATCACCGACCGATGACGAGTTTTACGCTTCCATCAGACCACTGGGCTCCAGTCCGAATTACGTGTCACTCGCTTTTCCCCTCTTGCTGAATAGGCTTCAACCCCCTCGACTTACGCCGTAGCCCCTCAATCCAGCTTCACCTTCAACATGACTCCATGATAGATGATCAGTCCACCCTCGCGCCCCGTCGACTTCAAGCTCCGTGTATACACCACCTTGAATCAATCCCGCGCCATAGTCTTGTCGAAGCCACATAAGCCCTCGGGGCCTGCGCCACGTGTTTTCACGCCCCAGAAGTCGGTCACCATCAGCATCACGCTCCTAAGTCGTCGTCGCCGATCCCACCACCGTCTTCTGTATCAACCGACTTGCGTCGATCCCGTCAGACCATCTAGTCCAACCCAGCCGAACTTGTCCGACTACAACGACACACTCAAAGCTCCCAAATCGTCTTTCGCGAATTTCCATCTATCACATAATAATTCCAACTCAACTGACATGACTTCCCGCAACGCCTTCAAGCATCCCTGTTGTGCCAACAAATGTTTCACCTTAGTCTGCCATAACTCAAGGTTTTCAGTCCCGTCAAACTTCTCCACCTCAAACCTGATACCCGTTGGCACCATGGTTCTTCGTACGGTTGACCCTGCGAAAAATTAACCGAGCTCCACCGCAATGCCCCAAGTACACAAGCAGAACCTGATGAGGTACACCCGTGTGTACTAATAACAAAATCCAACCAAACTTGGTCTTTCACGTGATAAGCTCCTGGCTCAATATATGATGCTAGTGTTGCCTTGCCAAGTCTCCGCTTTTCAATGGATGCACAACGTGATGGTCTTTTCCCTCCGCTCAAATCGATCTGTTTGTGCCTCTTTCCCGTCGTATCGTACACGAGGACCCGGTCCTCTTATTTTCAAAAACAAATCTCACGAGACAACCGGACCTACACTGCAGGAGTGAAGTCTGAAATAAACCCTGAGATCGTAGAGGCCGACACAAATAGACCCTCACCTCCGAATCCCTGAATTTAGTACCCCGTATTTGTTGGGGAACGTTGCAGAAAATTAAAATTTTTTCTACGGTTTCACCAAGATCCATCTATGACTTCATCTAAGCAATGAGTCATGGGAGAGAGATTGCATCTACATACCACTTGTAGATCGCGTGCGGAAGCGTTCAAGGGAACGGTGATGATGGAGTCGTACTCCCCGTGATTCAGATCACCGATGACCAAGTGCCGAACGGACAGCACCTCCGCGTTCAACACACATACGGAACGGACGACGTCTCCTCCTTCTTGATCCAGCAAGGGGGAAGGAGAGGTTGAGGAAGAAGGCTCCAAAGAAGAAGACGACGGCGTGATAATGGTGGAGAGGCAATACTCCGACAGGGCTTCGCCAAGCTCTCAACGGAGGAGGAGAGGTGTTGGGGATGGGAGGGGCTGCGCCTTGGATGTGTGTTGCAGCCCTCCCCTCACCCCTCTATTTATAGGGGAAGGGGCAAGGGGGGCCGGCCCCTCTAGATGAGATCTAGAGGGGGCGGCGCCAGGAGGGGGCTTGCCCCCAAGCAAAGGGGGGCGCCCCACTAGGGTTCCCCCAACCCCTAGGCGCATGGGCCCAAGGGTGGGGCGCCCAGCCCTCCAGGACTGGTTCCACCCTTGTGGCCCATGAGGCCCTCCGAGAGGTGGCCCCTCCCGGTGGACCCGGAACCTCTCCGGTGGCCCCATTACAATACCGATATGACCTCGAAACTTTCCGGTGTCCGTTTGACAACTTCCCATATATAAATCTTTACCTCCAGACCATTCCGGAACTCCTCGTGATGTCCGAGATCTCATCCGGGACTCCGAAAAACATTCGGTAATCACATACAAGTCTTCCTAATAACCCTAGCGTCACCGAACCTTAAGTGTGTAGACCCTACGGGTTCGGGAGACATGTAGACATGACCGAGACGGCTCTTCGGTCAATAACCAACAGCGGGATCTGGATACCCATGTTGGCTCCTACATACTTCTCGATGATTTCATCGGATGAACCACGATGTCGAGGATTCAAGCAACCCGTATACTATTCCCTTTGTCGACGGTATGTTACTTGCCGAGATTCGATCGTCGGTATCCCAATACCTCGTTCAATCTCGTTACGGCAAGTCACTTTACTGCACCGTAATGCATGATCCCGTGACCGGACACTTGGTCACTTTGAGCTCAATATGATGATGCATTACCGAGTGGGCCCGATGATACCTCTCCGTACCGCGGAAAGTGACAAATCCAGTCTCGATCCGTGTCAACCCAACAGACACTTTCGGAGATACCTGTAGTGAACCTTTATAGTCACCCAGTTACGTTGTGACGTTTGGTACACCCAAAGCACTCCTACGGTATCCGGGAGTTACACGATCTCGTGATCTAAGGAAGAGATACTTGACATTGGAAAAGCTCTTGCAAAACGAACTACACGATCTTGTGCTATGCTTAGGATTGGGTCTTGTCCATCACATCATTCTCCTAATGATGTGATCCCGTTATCAATGACATCCAATGTCCATAGTCAGGAAACCATGACTATCTATTGATCAACGAGCTAGTCAACTAGAGGCTCACTAGGGACATATTGTGGTCTATGTATTCACACGTGTATTACGATTTCCGGATAATACAATTATAGCATGAATAAACGACAATTATCATGAACAAGGAAATATAATAATAATCCTTTTATTATTGCCTCTAGGGCATATTTCCAACAGTACTTACAGATCCCTGTTAATCCCGACCCTGCATGACTAAAATTTTGTTTGGTGTAATAGGAAGGCACGATCCCAGCCGGGATTGGTTTCTACGTTGACTTCTACGTAGCCCACCTGTCATATGCATCTCTTCACAAGTTCTCTGCTCAACCATGTGCAGCGGCGACCGACGGCGGCCCTGGACGAGCTGCTCAACAGCACCTAGACAAGTCCAACCCGACGTCCCGTAGGCTGCACTCACGTCCGTCTATGGTCTGTGCACACGCATGCCTGCGCGTCGCCGCTCTTAACGGTCATCGATTGGACGCCAACACCACGGCCCCGTGCTAGATTGCCAGCTCCATGTCCGAGCTGTGTCAGTCCTCGCCGCCAACGGTGATGAGACGCGCGTGCAGTGTGATAGGCCGGCTATCGCCGCCCACAGCTCGCCCCTCGTGCTCCGCCAAGACCCAGCCGCCCGCCGCCACCAGCCCACCACTGTGTATGGCCACGCTGTCCGAAGGTCTCCAGCAGCCGCCACCTCCAGTCGTCGGCCCGGACGGGGTCGGCTCGGCTGTCGACGCCAACCGGTGCGCCGCTCCGCCAACCTAGTAGAAGAGGAAAGAGGGATCGACAGTGGAGAGGGAAAGGGGATCGGGAGAGGGGAGGATAGAGGAAGAAGAAGATAAGACGAGAGAGATTAAAGTGACTTGTGGACCCATACCGTCAGTGAGGGTAGCAGATGAACCCGGCTGGGATTGCATCTGTTCCCAGCTAGCCAAACATGCCTAGGGGTATAATAGACCGGGATCTACCAACTTCAGGGATTCAGATGCGAGGGTTCATTTACGCCAGCCTCTACAAAGTCAGGGTTTATTTCAGACTTTACTCACACTGCAGCCCTGCCGCCTGGCGCCTAGGCAGCCTTCCACGTGTCCGCCAGCACACCACGCGCACCGGCTAGCCCCGCTGAGCCAGCCCACACCACGCGCGCCTTGGCCCGGCCGCTTACCGCTGAGCGTGGCTTGCCACGCTACTCAGACGCGCCCGATCGATCCTGATCGACCGCCGCATGTCTCTTGCTGCTGCAACACGCACGCAAGCCTTCCGCTCATCCGACGCCTGCTGCAACGGCTGCTTTCAATCTCGCCGAGAACTCCGCCGATCGCTCCTTCAATCTTGCTGAGAACCACACCGCAACCGGTTGCATCTCGAACTTGATACTTCCTCTAGATCAACAATCCACAGTCTTCAAACAACCTAGCTCATGATACCACTTGTTAGAATTAATCCGAGGCATTACCGTCGATCATCCGAGGAACAAGCAATCACACGAGCAGGACATCGAGATTTGTTAACGAGGTTCACAGATATGGCTACATCCCCGGGACTTGACTACGGGCGCTCCTCCCCGTGACACCGTCACAATATCAAGACTGCCACCCGGGCGCCGTAAGACACGCCGCCGGCTCGCCCTTGCGTGCCTGTGCTATTATGTTGGCATAGGTTACATCGTGTGTCTACCCCCGCTATATATGAGAGGCATAGGATACAAGTGTCCTACTTGAACACGACTACATATTCTATATAAACACAATACAACTACAAGTCCAACTGTAACCTACCTTGTACACAATATTCGACACAATTCTAACAAGTACATCAATGAAGTCACTCCCTTCTTCCTGTGTGGCGTCGTGCCTGCCATGTGGTGGCAACAATGATCGTTTCTCGTGGTCTTGTATTATCTTTTCGTGCAGATCGTCCCATCTTCTGTTCACCTTCTTGGCCTTGCTGCAAACACTAGATCTAGTGAGCCATGCTAACCTTGGGAAACAGTTTTCCAGGTTGAAACTCGCAAAGAGATCTAAGTTCGTTTCGATCAGCTCCCTGAACATCTTGTTCCGGCCTTCCTCAATGATGAACTTCCCGGACAAGGCACGACACTCGCAAACGTGTTCATCGTCTCGCCCATGTCGACCGTCGTGGCCGTGGCCGCCGCCTCTCGGATCACGGCCATCACCAGTCTCACCTATACAATATTACACATCAATCAGTGACCATGAGTAGGAAAGGTGATAGTGATCAGTAATGGATATAATGATGCAATGCAACGTGCATGCAGACCTCTTGCCGACGGGCGAGGTGGTAGGATTGGACCTTCTTGAGGCTGAGCAGGTGCGTGGTGGCGAGCTTCTTCGCCTGCCGCCAGTGCTCGTCGTAGGGGGTGAAGACGACGTCCAACGGCCCATATAGGAGCTGGTCGGCGACCATGGATGTTGGACGCGACGCGAACAGGTGGTCGTGCGTCCGCATGATCGCCCTGGCGGCGCGTGGGGACGACACAGCGAGGTGCGGGACGGCGCCAATGCGGAGGAGCATGAGGCCGTCGTCCGAGCCATGCTTCTTGGCGAGGTTGCACAGGGAGACGTGATCGCGGCCAAGGTGCAAGTGGCCTATCACAGGAAGGCCCGGAGGGGAAGGAGGGAGACGCGCCGAAAAGCTCCTTTGGTGCACGGCGTCCAGTGATATGCTTATCTGCACCACTTGTTGCATGTGGATCGTCACACTGCATTTATGAATCAATGTATACAAACACAGCATTTCTATTACAGCAGGTTGTATATGGCGGGTAAAGTACATATTCTGGTTCTGGATGTGGACGCTAGTAATAGAAAATGTTCCCGATCCACTCCCTTAGTAGGCCGAAATCTGGCACTGGTAACAACCTGTACCCAGCGAGTGGTACACGTGATGAGGACATGTACCGAATCGATGGATCGTGTCCCCACCCGTCAAAATGCCTGGCAACTCGTTTGGCCCCACCCGTTATCTGTCGCACCCATATCGAGCACACAAATATCTTGCAAATTAAATCCATTTATGAATATCACCATAATTACTCATTAATCTAATTAAAGTTACATGCATGCAGTTCTAACCGGGTTTACGCAAGCAATTTTTTGTTTATGAAACTTAATTATTTACCCGAAAAAAAAACTTAATTATTTCCATTACTAACCATCACACGTACTAATTGCCCCGACACTCGCCTGGTACGTAACACTGCAGCCATCTGTTTTGATCAGACCAGACGACCCTTCTCGATCGACTTACCCCCGGCTAGTTAGGATTGATCTGACGCTAAGTTGCTAACAGATACTCCTACATGATACTAACAGATAGAGCTATGAGATCGATCCTAACCTGCCCAACACGTTTACAACAGCACACGCAACCCTGCACAGTTTATACACCAGCGTTGTACAATTTTTAACAGTGGAAACACTGGACTTATCCCACACAAAGCACCACATTCAGCAAATTTCAAATTAATAGTTCGATTAATCAAACACCAGGTTAGAGTTCTCGCACAGACCGCTAGCTGTCATGGCCAGCAACACTGGTCATGCACACAGAGATGTACGACAGCTCGGGCAGAAACTTATGCGAGGCCAAAATTCATGCAGACAAACACAAAGTGCCCGGGTCAAAATTAGGAACGAGCTGTTCGTGTGCTATGTGGGGCCAAGATTCATTAAATAGGTGTTCACCTGAAATGAGCGGGGCCAAGCAGACATGAGGATGCATCCATTGACACGGGCACGTGTTGTATAGTACGAGCTCAATGCATAGAAAGTTGGACCTGTGCCGAGTTTGGCATCGGATCCCAACACAATGGCACAAATCGGAGCGGCGTAGATAAAGTGCGCCAATGCCGCCGTGCGCTGAAAGTGCGCTCCGGGAGACGCGCTTGCTTCTTGCTATTACTTGTTGTGGCGAAGCGCAGTAGCAGTAGTAGCAATAGAACTAGCACTGCTTGTACAGGCGCCTCATGCATGAGGTGGTATACTAGTATAACCAAGTGATGCGCCATGGCCTCTGTCTGGTGTTGACAAATGTATATATAGCATATACTCCTACTTGGCATCTTTTAGTTCTTCAGTAAAGGCGTGTTTGGTTTCTTGCCTCGCACCTGCATCGCATCCATCGTGCAATTCTCGCAACGTTTGGTAGGCTGCGCATCGCTCGGGCGGACCTTGATGCAAAATAGGCCCCCCACCAGGCTAAGCTTCAGACGCAAGTTTCGGTCATTTCCGCGAAGTTTGCATCCGCTTTGCACTCCACGCTGAACGAAGAGGGCTAGGGTTTCTCTCCTGTCAATTCCACACCGCATTCGCTACCGCTCTCCCCACCCCTCTCCTCTCTCCTGCGAACGGATCTCGCCGCCCCGTCGCCTCGTGGGCACTCGCCGGCGTGCATCCTCTCCGCGCAGAGGTTGGACTCTCCTCCCATCCCTCTTCCATCTGTCCCCATCCCTCTCGGATCCCTCTCATCTCTCTCTGCCCTTGCGCTGCTACTTCTACCGATGCGGATGTGAGCAAGCGGCTAGGCGGAGTGTCACAGCCCCAGATCAGCCCTAGCTTGATTTTCTTGCATCCATGCATCATGTCTAAATTTCTTTTAAATTTGAAATGGGGATGACCAAGCCCTAGCACCAAAAACAATTCAAATAGGTTCAACTAAGAAATATTTTTCAATGAACCAAATGGCCTTCAAAAATGTTCACCATTTTTGGAAAAATCTTTGAAACAAGATAACAGAGATGTTGCACATTTTTCCATGACATTTGGATTTTTGAATTAAATCATATAGTATTTGCATTTGGGCATTTAATGCTAATAAATAGTTTAAATGTTCAAATAATCATGAACTGAAATGTTTGTTGTTGGAAATATTCCAAGCAAAGTGACATTGACCATTTCATGATTTTTGGAAATGCCCTGGCATTTTATTAAAGCCAAACATAATTACAGAAAATAGAAAACAGAAATAAGAGAGAGAGAAGCCCACCACTGGGCGCCACCTCTCAAATTTCATCGCCCACCGGGTGGCCCAGCCCACCACCGCCTCCTACCTGCCGCCTTCCTCCTCTGCCCGGGAGGATGAGCGGTCGCCACACAGACGCCACCGACGGCCACCTCCTCGCTTGCCGCTTCCTCCCCGACGCCTCGACATCTCCACAGGCACGCGCCTCCCGACCCCCTCACTCTCTGGTCCTCTCTCCCTCGCCTCCCTCTCGCCCTCTCCACCATGGCCGAGAGCCGCCCGTCGCCGCCGCCGCCATAGCCGTGCCACCGCCTCCTCGCCCATCCAACATGCCCCAAAGATCCGCCACTCCGTCCCGTCAACCCCACCGAGCCACGCAAGCCGGATTTCACCGCAACCCCGCCATCGATGCTTTCTTCAACCTCGGACCGCCGGCCATCACCGTCAAATTAAATCGGCTCCGGACCGTCCCCGACCTCGCCCGGCGTCCGTCGTCATCGCCGTGAGCCCTGCTCCAAACCCCTCTTCCTCCTTGCGTTTGTACACTCTAGCTCCATTCCCGCCATGCCCGAGAGCTCTCGGCCACGGCCATGCCGCCGCCGCCGCTACAACCACTGAAGTTTGCGCTGACCGTTGCCCGAAGTTCATCTTGCTCCTAGGAGCCTAACACCACCACCAGCTCCTTCCCACGAGCTCCCTAGCGCCATGCCCGTTGAGGCCCGAGCTCGCCGCCGCCCATGAGCTTCGCTTCGTGAACGCCGGCCACCCCGCACCTCCGTTGGTCTTCCCAGATGCGACGGCACGGCTTCCTCTGGTGCCCTCCGCGCGCCAAACCACCGCCGAAACTCAAATCCGAGCAGCGCCGCCGTCGTTTTGGTCGCCGCCGGCGATCTCGGCGATGTCTACGTGGCCCATCATTAGCAACTAATGACACTACTAATTAACCCTAGAGCCACTTACATACGGGCCCCACTGCCTAAATAAGCCGGGTTTGTTCCTGTTTAAATAAAACTAACCCCCGCCGGCCCCACAGGTCAGTTTGACTGGCCCCATCACACTGACCGACCCCACCCGTCAAGATTGACTCATTGGCGTGGCCGTTGACCGATCCCCACCGTCGACCACACAAACCAGACTCGAGACACCGGCATATGGGTCCCACAGGTCAGGTTTGACCGGACCAGCCCTGTTGACCTGATGACGTCATGCCAACGTCATCTTGTATGATAAACCCCTTTTCCGGATTTAACTTAATTCAGGAAATTTCGTAAAACACCCCAAACTTCAAATATTCATAACTTTTAATCAGTAACTCCAAATTAAATAATTTATATATGAAAAATGATCAGAAAATATGAAGAATCTGTTTATGGCATTTTCATGCATGATTGAACAAGTTAACCTCACTGAATAGGATGAATCATGATTAGGGCAAATTATGAAATAACATTTGGAGTTGGAGTTTAACCTTGGTTGAATTCCACTTCAATTAACTTGGCTAGATATTGCATTAGGTGAATTGGTACCTTAACATGACATGTCATTCATGTGAATGTGCATTGCATTGATTGTGTTCTCTCTTGTTTGTTTGCTTGAATCGTCCCCTCTCGATGAGACGACGCATCTGAGCGATGAATTCGATGACACCGATGAAGAACTATATTATCTTGAAGTGCCAGGCAAGCAAAACCCCCTTGTTCATTCCGATATAATCCCACTCTCTCGCTCCTGCTCTATTTTACTGCATTAGGACAACAACGACTCATGTGTTACTTGCTGCGATAGTTGAACCCCTTGATCCTCTGCATGACCTGTCATTCCACAGTAATTAGATGAAACCCACTAGCATGAGTAGGAGTTGTTTGAGCCATGTTGTGCCTACTCATTCATGCTTGTTGTCATGCTCACTCGCTTAGAGTTGAGTCAGTCGATTCATCGGGAATGAATTGGAATGGTTGTGTGAACATGTCCTCTTGTGTGAGCTAAGTGTGTGAACACGATTTGGTAAAGGTAGCGGTGAGAGGCCATGTAGGAGTACATGGTGGGTTGTCTCATTGCGTACCTGGCCCTCGTGAACTGAGTTACGTGTTTGTGATCCATGAAACAGTTACTACCACGCATTGGGATCCTTAATTTACCCTCTCGGCTTCTTAACCACCATTGTCCTCATCCGGAGTTGCAAGTAGTTTACGGTGTTTGTAGTATCTTTGGGGCACGCATTGTGACCGTAGGGGTGGGTTGTGTTGCGGTGTAGGCACCGTGTCTGATGTACCGATTCGCCTGCGTTTGGTGTCTCGGGAACCCCGCACACATCGCTCGGGGCTGTATGGGAAACCTCGGCCGGACTCCTGCGGATGGAACCCGAATAGGCGATAAACCCGGACTAGGGACTTGTGTGTTTAGGTAGGTCGTGGCCGACACCCACGTTGGGCTTCCGCTTGAAGGTTGCCGAGTACATGTCGTGTAAACGGCGGTAAGTGGTGAGAGCGTGTGTGAAGAAGTACACCCTGCAGGTTAATATGATCTATTGAATAGCCGTGTCCACGGAGAAGGACTTCTGGGTTGCCTATACCAGTTCATAGACAAGTGAAAGTGGATACTTTAAAATGCGCAAGATAGCGTGAGTGCTATGGATGGCGTTCTCGTAGGGAGACGGAGCGGATCCATAGTAGTGTATTGATATGGTGAATATGTGGACTCGCGTGCCGCACCTCAAAAGAGTTAATTGCGTTCGTAGTTCAGGATAGCCATCGAGTCAAAGCTGGCTTGCTGCGGTCAAACTCCACCACCCCTTTTGATAATGATGCATATGTAGCTAGATCTCGATGTAAGTCTTCTGAGTAATGCGTTTGTACTCACGCTTGCTTATTTTATGTTTTGCGAGAGAGGCGTCGGTCCTCGCTAGTAGTTCCGCTTGGACTTCGACGTTTAGCTTGTTACCTCGACTACGATCTTGTGCCTCGGCGAGATCTGGTAGATAGTTAGGCTTCTCGGCCTTCTTCATTTATAGTTATGCGTACTTTCGGACATGATTAGCTTCCGCTTGTGTTTTGACTTGTATGTTTCGAGTGTTGGGTCATGAGACCCATGTTTGTAATATCTCGCTCTGCGGAGCCTAATGAATAAATATTTGAGTCGTAGAGTTATGTTGTCATGCCATGTTGTATCTACGCATATTGAGCATAATGTGTGTATGTTTGAAATGCTTGGTATGTGTGGGATCCGACAAACTAGTTGTTTATCCTTGGCAGCCTCTCATATGGGGAAATGTAGTCTCGTGCTTCGAGCGATAGTAGTCCGCTTCTGACCCGATTCACCTGAGTCCCGCTAGCCCAAAGACTACTGCTTGGACACTTGATCGGCCGGCATGTGTTTCACGCCGTTCCTATGTCTCCTTCGGGAAATGTCACGCGGTGTCATTCGAGTCCCGCTTAGCTCTACAGCCCGGGATACCGGAGTTCTGTTAGCCCAAAGTGCTAGCTCAAATTTATACGTTGATGACCGACATGCTCGATGTGATTCATGTATGCTGTCCCCATGGGTTAGTGCCGCTTTGGGTTCACGACTAGCCATGTCGGCCCGGGTTCTTTGTCATATGGATGCTAAGCGGCACTATCATATACGTGAGCCAAAAGGCTAAACGGTCTCGGGCCATGGTAAGGCGACACCGTGGGAATACCGTGCGTGAGGCCGCAAAAGTGATATGATGTGTTACATGCTAGATCGGTGTGACTTAGGATCGGGGGTCCCGACGGCGTTGGTATCGAGCTTTGTTGCTCAGAGGATTACCAAGCCAAACCGGTCGAAGTTGTGTCTAGAAATGCTTTAGCTATGTAAGGGAATTGATTGTGGAAGGAACGTAAGGCTCTTTTTACTCCTTATACCTCATGGCCTTCTCGATCCGAGTCATCCTCTTCTCTTCTACTGGGGTTTAAGAATTAGGCTTCTCATCTATCTATCGTGGATGACGTGTTACTAATCCATAGACCTTTAAGATTGTTGGTTTTAAGCCTCGGTTCAGTTCCTACTATTTCGTATGATAATTGTTGATCTCGGAATCTTGGTATTGTGATGTTGAGTGGTTATGCCACCATTTTGCAGGATGTCTCAAATCATTTTGAGCATTTACAGCCGTTATGCGTCTCGAGTCATCCTGTGTCTCTAAATAGTCCGATGCATTTGCAAATCCTTTTCTTCTGTTCGATGTCCTTTTGGTCGTAATAAGCACACTAATCGGCACGTTGAGGTATTTTGTTGCCTCGGCGTAGATGTTGGAGCTATTATTATGACCCTAGGTGTTTAGGGAGTCACCTAGCAATTTAGCAATGCTTTTGTATCCCCAAAGGTGATGTTTACGACCATTATTCTTGAAAGCATCCCGTGATGTTATTAGTTAGTAGGCATTCTACTCACGGGTTCTTGAACCCGAGATTCACCCTACTTCATGTTGTTAGTAATTGCTAGTTCCTTTAGGATATTAGTAACTTTGTGATAGTCCTCGAGGTTCGTGGCATTTCCTTCTTCCAAATACCATGAACTAGTCAAGGCAGAAGTTCTTTGAACTAAAAGATCACAATCAGAGTACTCTTGAGTAATTCTCCATTCCATATTGTGAATCTGCCAATTCTACTTTCTGCATGGGTTATCCGGGAGAAATGTTGAGCCTTGCTCGATATACTAATCCATGCTTCCACAACTCGAAAAATTATATGTTCCTTTGAGTTGCTCTCTTTAGTTGTATCCCGACCATCCTCTATCGCTTGATAACCAAGAGTATGTGTGCATTCGCTTATCGATGTCTATTATCCTTGTGGTCCGTCAAGCCATTACGTTGCGGAATGACTAGGAGAAACAAACTCGATTACCTCATCTATTTCTAGGATTGGGTCAAAGTAGTTGTATTCCGCAGATCAAAATGTCAATTCAGCTTTTGTTACATTTCTACCTTGGAGTGTTACCATCGTTATGTCGGAACATCATGAGAATTGCACCTTCTCTTATGAATTCTCGATGCAAAGGTGATACTTCTCGCCATCATTATCCATTCTTCGGTTCCGAGTTGTTGAAACCGGAATGCCGACAAGTGAATTGTGATGTGTGAAATCAATACTCCGAAAGCAACTCGTTGCTTGGCAGCTAATGAACAATATCCTCATTCTTAGCGTGTTGGTTATTAAATCATCATCCTAAGATTGATCGTGCTACCTAGTCCTTATTTACGGTGCACACCTCGATTGATGAGTTAGGATTATATCAAGTCCTCACTCATTTGATCATATCGTCTTGCCCTCAAAGCAAGGTTGATCTCGAGCTTAGTAACATATCGGTGGTTTGTGATTTTCCGAATATCTTCTCGGAAGTATTACCTGTTGTCCCACATCGTTATGTTGAGCTCGTGATCAAGTTGGTTACTTGTGAACCACCCTTTCTCCAAGAATCTGTGTTGGATATCCCTGAACTAGTTGGTTGAGCTAGACAACAACTTGGAGAGTTGGAAGATAAAAGTTTGCCTAACTTAGTTCGTTCCAAAGGGATATTCTTGTGTAGTGTGTGTTGAAGAAAGATGATATCTTCATCGATTGGTCTCTGTGATCAGTTGATGGACCTATTGTCTTATCAATCCTTTGATTTAAGTATGGGCTATCGTCAAATCAAATCAGTACCAACGATATTCGTAATGTTGTATTACTCGTGGTTGATCCCTCGAGCATACCCCATTACCTCTTTTTGGTCCGACCGATTGCTATCACCGTGTTCACATGATGGTGGAAGTCCAAAGGATATGGAAATTCCGATGAGTTGTCATTGAGCCCATCAGTAGCATTTTGTCTCCCCCCATGAGTCATGTTGAACATCAATCTAGTGTTGGAAACTTTATAAGCAATGTCTTCGTGTTTCGTTCATGAAGCATATGTTTGGATGGAAAGAGTGTCTTCCTCGAATTCATGTGCTTTAGGTGTAAGTTGCCGCCATGAATTCGGGAAAGGTTTGTTTTGTTTCCTATGGTACCATCCCAAGTCAGTCATGCATGTGCAAAGTATTCTATGGTTTGATAGACTGATCATCTTCATTCCGTATGTATCCCTAGCACACCAAGCCACCGATTGACTTGTTCAAGGAAAAGAAGTCTATGCTTGGGATCTAATCCATGGACTTGCGTAAAGACTTGATATCCTCGATGATGGTTCCCCCTACCGAACTTGGTAGTATTTAATATAAGACTACTACGTGGCCATGCTTATGCGGGACAATGTGTTCACCTGTTTGTAGCAGAACCCGCTCATGTTTTGGAGCTCACTACCATAGTCCATCTCCCGAGAATCTCGCAACATCATCTCGTCGATTTGTGTTGCAACCTTTCCTTTTCGGACATGTTGAGTCTGAAGTATCCTATCACCAATCGGATCTGAATCTCAGGCAGATATGATGGTTGGAACGTTCCAATAGTTGTATTTCGTTCCCAGCTTACACCGTCCTTGTGCCATTTCACTATGGGCTGCCTTCTTAGTAATTCTTGTATAGGATCATCCTCAAAAGTGGACTTACCATGGGTCCCCTCCACCTCCGATGATAAGAAAAAATCATCCATTGCGTTGTTTTCAACAAGGTAGTCCACATCATCCATTCTAGTCCGGGTGTACCATTCCTTTGCACTCCGCCAAACGATCGTTGTGAATTGCCTTAGGCTGGTATGAAGAGTTTCAATGATCTTTGTATCAAAAGTAATTCTTTTTGCCACTTAAGGAATGGTTCCTCGCGTCACCTCCCCGAGGTGCCCCGCTATTGAATCATGACAATTATTTCCTCGCCACCTTGACACCATCCACCATCTTTCAAAGCGTGGAATTGTTGCCACCAATCAAACCCGTCGCTTGTTCTTCCATCCCTTTCGATGTGTTTTGTGTCTCAACTCGAGATGTGTCACCATCTCGATCCGTGAGTCGATCATGTTTACTTGATCTTCGTGAAGATCGAATCATATAGGGTTTCCCCCTTCTTTCCGTTGTCGTGTCGGGTGAAGACCTCGAAGACGTCAAGACCAAGATGATGGAATGAATCAACATCTTCGGGAAGGGCAAATGGAGTCATGAAGATTGTGATAGTTTGCGACTCCCCATTTTCCTCTTACCTCACGTCTTGAATCTCGGGGCGAGATTCTTGTTTAGTGGGGGTGAGTATCCTGACCCAGATCAGCCCTATCTTGATTTTCTTGCATCCATGCATCATGTCTAAATTTCTTTTAAATTTGAAATGGGGATGACCAAGCCCTAGCACCAAAAACAATTCAAATAGGTTCAACTAAGAAATATTTTTCAATGAACCAAATGGCCTTCAAAAATGTTCACCATTTTTTGGAAAAATCTGGAAACTTGAATCAGAGATGTTGCACATTTTTCCATGACATTTGGATTTTGAATTAAATCATATAGTATTTGCATTTGGGCATTTAATGCTAATAAATAGTTTAAATGTTCAAATAATCATGAACTGAAATGTTTGTTGTTGGAAATATTCCAAACATTGACATTGACCGGTTTCATGATTTTTGGAAATGCCCCAGCATTTTTATTAAAGCCAAACATAATTACGTAAAATAGAAAACAGAAATAAGAGAGAGAGAAGCCCGGCTTACAGGCGCTCACCTCTCAAATTTCACCGCCCACTGGTGGCCCAGCCCACCACCGCCTCCTACCTGCCGCCTTCCTCCTCTGCCGGGAGGATGAGCGCGTGGCCGCCACAGACGGCCACCGACGGCCACCTCCCGCTTGCCGCTTCCCTCCCGACGCTCTGGACATCTCCCACACGCCACGCGCCTCCCGACCCCCCCTCACTCTCTGGTCCTCTCTCCTCGCCTCCTCTCGCCCTCTCCACCATGGCCGAGAGCCGCCGTCGCCGCCGCCAGAGCCGTGCCACCGGCCCTCCCTCGCCCATCCAACATGCCCCAAAGATCCGCCACTCCGTCCCCGTCAACCCCACCGAGCCACGCAAGCCGGATTTCACCGCAACCCCGCCATCGGTGCTTTCTTCAACCTCGGGACCGCGGCCATCACCGTCAAATTAAATCGGCTCCGGACCGTCCCCGACCTCGCCCGGCGTCCGTCGTCATCGCCGTGAGCCCTGCTCCAAACCCTCTTCCTCCCTTGCGTTTGTACACTCTAGCTCCATTCCCCGCCATGCCCGAGAGCTCCTGCCGCCCGGCCATGCCGCCGCCGCCCTTCAACCACTGAAGTTTGGCGACCGTTGCCCGAAGTTCATCTTGCTCCTAGGAGCCTAACACCACCACCAGCTCCTTCCCACGAGCTCCCTAGCGCCATGCCCGTTGAGGCCCGAGCTCGGCCGCCACATGGCTCGCTTCGGCAACGCCGCCACCCCGCACCTCCGTTGGTCTTCCCAGATACGCACGCAGGCACGGCTTCCTCCGGTGCCCTCCATGGCCAAACCACCGCCCGAAACTCAAATCCGAGCCGCGCCACCGTCGTTTTGGTCGCCGCCGCCGATCTCGGCGATGTTCACGTGGCCCATCATTAGCCACTAATGACACTACTAATTAACCCTAGAGCCACTTACATACGGGCCCCACTGCCTAATTAAGCCGGGTTTGTTCCTGTTTAAATAAAACTAACCCCGCTTGCCCCACAGTCGATTTGACCTGGCCCCATCACACTGACCGACCCCACCGTCGGCATTGACTCACGTGGCGTGGTAGTTGACCGATCCCCAATCGTCACCACACAAACCAGCTCGAGACACCGGCATATGGGTCCCACAGTCAGGTTTGACCCGGACCAGCCCTGTTGACCTGATGACGCCATGCCAACGTCATGTCGACGCAAAGAAACCCCTTTTCCGGATTTAACTTAATTCAGGAAATTTGAAAAACACCCCAAACTTCAAATATTCATAACTTTTAATCAGTAACTCCAAATTAAATAATTTATATATGAAAAATGATCAGAAAAATATGAAGAATCTGTTTATGGCATTTTCATGCATGATTGAACAAGTTAACCTCACTGAATAGGATGAATCATGATTAGGGCAAATTATGAAATAACATTTGAGTTGGAGTTTAACCTTGGTTGAATTCCACTTCAATTAACTTGGCTAGATATTGCATTAGGTGAATTCAGTACCTTAACATGACATGTCATTCATGTGAATGTGCATTGCATTGATTGTGTTCTCTCTTGTTTGTTTGCCGTAATCGCCCCTCTCAATGAGACGACGTCGACGATGAATTCGATGACACCGATGAAGAACTATATTATCTTGAAGTGCCGGGCAAGCAAAACCCCTTGTTCATTCCGATATAATCCCACTCTCTCGCTCCTGCTCTATTTTACTGCATTAGGACAACAACGACTCATGTGTTACTTGCTGCGATAGTTGAACCCCTTGATCCTCCTCAGATGACCTGTCATTCCACAAGAATTAGATGAAACCCACTAGCATGAGTAGGAGTTGTTTGAGCCATGTTGTGCCTACTCATTCATGCTTGTTGTCATGCCTGCCATCGCTTAGAGTTGAGTCAGTCCGATTCATCGGGAATGAATTGGAATGGTTGTGTGAACATGTCCTACGTGTGTGAGCTAAGTGTGTGAACACGATTTGGTAAAGGTAGCGGTGAGAGGCCATGTAGGAGTACATGGTGGGTTGTCTCATTGCAGCCGTCCTCGTGAACTGAGTTACGTGTTTGTGATCCATGAAACAGCTTACTACCACGCATTGGGATCCTTAATTGACCCTCTCGGCTTCTTAACCACCATTGTCCTCGATCCGGAGTTGCAAGTAGTTTCGGTGTTTGTAGTATCTTTGGGGCCGACGCAACGCTGACCATAGGGGTGGGTTGTGTTGCGGTAGGCACCGTGGCCGGTGTACCGATTCGCCTGCTTGGTGTCTCGGGAACCCCGCACACATCGTTCGGGCTGTATGGGAAACCTCGGCGGACTCCTGCGGATGGAACCCGAATAGGCGATAAACCCGGACTAGGGACTTGTGTGTTTAGGTAGGTCGTGGCCGACACCCACGTTGGGCTTCCGCTTGAAGGTTGCCGAGTACATGTCGTGTAAACGGCGGTAAGTGGTGAGCGTGTGTGAAGAAGTACACCCTGCAGGTTAATATGATCTATTCGAATAGCCGTGTCCACGGAGAAGGACTTACAGGTTGCCTATACGGTTCATAGACAAGTGAAAGTGGATACTTTAAAATGCGCAAGATAAGCGTGGAGTGCTATGGATGGCGTTCTCGTGAGGGAGACGGAGCGGATCCATAGTAGTGTATTGATATGGTGAATATGTGGACTCGTATGCGCCACCTCAAAAGAGTTAATTGCA
The DNA here is from genome assembly GCA_021605145.1 of Aegilops bicornis. NCBI lineage: Eukaryota > Viridiplantae > Streptophyta > Magnoliopsida > Poales > Poaceae > Aegilops > Aegilops bicornis. Next base: position 151,312,117 of record CM038670.1, on the reverse strand, counting down.
CCGTAGTTCGGGATAGCCATCGAGTCAAAGCTGGCTTCTTGCCGCCAAACTCCACCACCCCTTTTGATAATGATGCATATGTAGCTAGATCTGATGTAAGTCTTGTCGAGCACGTTTGTACTCACGTTTGCTTATTTTATGTTTTGCGTAGAGACGCCGGTCTCGCTAGTAGTTCCGCTTGGACTTCGACGTTTAGCTTGTTACCTCACCACGATCTTGTGCCTCGGCAGGATCTGGTAGATAGTCGCTTCTCGGCCTTCTTCATTTATAGTTGTGCGTACTCAGACATGATTAGCTTCCGCTTGTGTTTTGACTTGTATGCTCTGAGTGTTGGGTCATGAGACCCATGTTTGTAATATCTCGCTCTGCGGAGCCTAATGAATAAATATTTGAGTCATAGAGTTATGTTGTCATGCCATGTTGTATCTACGCATATTGAGCATAATGTTTGTATGTTTGAAATGCTTGGTATGTGTGGGATCCGACAAACTAGTTGTTTATCCTTGGCAGCCTCTCATATGGGGAAATGTAGTCTCGTGCTTCTGAGCGATAGTAGTCCGCTTCTGCCGGTTCACCGAGTCCTGCTAGCCCAAAGACTACTGCTTGGACACTTGATCGGCGGCATGTGTTTCACTTCGTTCCTATATGTCCGTCCCTTCGGGAAATGTCACGCGGTGTTATTCGAGTCCCGCTTAGCTCGCTACACCTCGATACCGGAGTTACATTAGCCCAGTGCTACAGCCCGAATTTATACGTTGATGACCGACATGCTCGATGTGATTCATGTATGCCTGTCCCCATGGGTTAGTGCCGCTTTGGGTTCACGACTAGCCATGTCGGCCCGGGTTCTTTGTCATATGGATGCTAGCGGCACTATCATATACGTGAGCCAAAAGGCGCAAACGGTCTCGGGCCATGGTAAGGCGACACCCGTGGGAATACCGTGCGTGAGGCCGCAAAGTGATATGATGTGTTACATGCTAGATCGGTGTGACTTAGGATCGGGGTCCTGACACGGAGTGCTGCCGTTCCCTGCACGCGTTTTCGCCGGAGCCGAGCTCCCGGCCATGGCCGCCGTGGCCGGCGCGGGCGTGTTTAGGTCGGAGCCGAGCTCCCAGCCATGGCCGCCGTGGCCCTGGGAGCTGCTCCCCTCGCTCATGTACAGGCACGGCACCCACACGCACACACATGCGCGTGCTCACGCTGCTCACCCCTGCCCTCCACGCAGATGCAACCCACTACCGGGATGCACATGCATGGGATTAGCATGTACAGGCCGTGTCCTGAACCTCCTCTCCTAGATCTGTGTGATTAGCATGCATCTATGTGAGCTATTGGGCTAGTAAATTTTTTGATTATCATGGATCTATGTGAGCTAACTTGTGGAAATTTGAAGGAATCAGTAGGTAGGAAAGAAAAGTGCATATATTTGTGAGCTAATTTTTTTTGATTATCATAGATCTATGTGAGTTAACTTCCTGAACAATGTGTTCATGTATTTATTTTGTTTTGATGATGCAAATAATGTCAACTAGATAAGTAGTGCGGCTTGCCGCACCCGGCAGCGGTGCTGCCAGGTATAGTCATATCGATTCTATTTATACAACCATTGAATCATTTCAAGTATAAAAAACTGCAAATATAGAAAAGTTCATATATAGATGGTATTCCTTCATGGAAGAGCTGTAAGATATGCAAGCAATAGGCATTATAAAAGCCTTATAAAACCAATCGATCAGAACAAGAGCCTATGCAGCAGTTCACAACACATAAAAATGATAGTAGATTAAGGCTTCATGTCATGATAACTTGTAGTGCAACAATTCTACTTGTCGTGATTCATATCAATAATCCAACACCAAGGAAAAACTTGAAATCCATTGCTCAAACCCAACATTTAATTCTCTTGTTTCAAAGCTTAAATAAAAGATGCACAAATAGTTCATAGTTGTACGGATCGAGCATGAGTAAATCCTTCTTGTCTAATCCAGCATTCACCGAACAAACAAAATAAAAAGGACATGGGAGTGACAGCACAGAGGCATCATCGACATTTGAGGCAGAGACATTTGAGGCAGAGACAGAGGCCACAACTCCTTCACACGGTCACATACGCCCGCCTTTGAGAATGTCATCCCCATCAATGTATCCTGGATGTGGGGATGAGAAAGCAATTAGATGTGGACATTCAAAAGCATATCTACATGTGACATATCTATTCTTTAAATTTTAAAGAAGAATATATATAGCAATAACGCAACATTGAGATTTACAATTGACAAGCCATAAGGACAAACACAAAATAATCAAAGGATGACATCTTTATGCAAGGCAAGCAAGGCTTGAGCAAAGACATCTAACGACTAACATTTACAAAGCGTAAAGGATGCTACATACTGAAACGCATTTTAGATAATCGGCTTACATGCAATCGGTGCATTTTAGTCTTTAAAGACTAAAGTCCTGCGGGCAGTAGGGCTTAGACTTTGTTTTTTGTTGGGCCTGTGGTCTGTTTCACGTGGAAAGCAACAAACATGAGTAATGCATATAGTTGTACAAGTCTCAAGAGCAGGAGGGAGGGTTACTCGTTTGATGTTTCTTCATATGGTGGCAGCGAGCCAACAGTTTTGTTGAGGCTATCCTAGAGATCAATGTCCATTTGTATGTAAGATGATATGTGGTATTATAGTAATGCAAGTGAAAAGTCGACAAATACCGTGGTTACCTCTAATTCATTGACACTTTTAGGCTGCTGGAGTGCTATCGTCGCCGCTCTCTAATGAGGCCCTTCCTTTGTCGCGGTCAAGGGGCAACCGATAAAAAGAAGTTTAATGATCCATAAAAGAAGTCTAACAATCCAACATCTTCTCAAAGAATAGGAGATAGTAGATGCATGTAGCAGTAATAGTCCAGTACAGATCATGAGTTTCATTACTTGCCGTTCGTGTGTTTGTTAGAAAATGTAGCATTAAATACATAAAGCATCGCGGTGCAGTACGATATACCATGAGCAGGCCATAATGGTAGTCTCAGAGAGTTATTTACAATGCTTTTATATTGCATAGTAGTAAACTATATAGTGGAAAATGCATGGGATCTCTCGGGTGCCACACACCTCTATATGAATATAGTAATAAAAATATACAAGGAAATTTCAAAAAAAAACTGGAACTTTAGGATATCAAACCTGGGTGCCCATTGTACACATGTGTTCAGTTTCATGGGGAATGGGTACCCGTGGTATCCGTGGTAAAAAATGATCCGCCATATGATCCATCCAAACAGTTTTTGCTATTCATTGGAACTTTTTGATTTTTTTACCGAGAATACCACGGGCACCCATTCCCCACAGAACTGAACACCGGTGAACAATTGCCACCCAGGTTTGATATCCCAAACTTCCATGATTTTTTTAAATTTCCTGGTATTTTTTCAATACTATATAGTTGACTATTAGAGCCACATATTCTCATCCACTATATAGTTGACTATTAGATTAATGTTGTCAAAATCCAAATCTCGGCACAAAAAGCATGTAAATTTACCAATCACAAATGAAATCAAGCGCCAAAAGCTCTAATGATGGGGAAACTCAAAAGCATTGGCCACCCCCTTCTGGTGGTACCAAGCGCTGGGGGTTAGAAACCATAGCACGACACACGCGCTGAGCACTATGGTGTTGGAAATATGCCCTAGAGGCAATAATAAAAGGATTATTATTATATTTCCTTGTTCATGATAATTGTATTTTATTCATGCTATAATTGTACTATCCGGAAATCGTAATACACGTGTGAATACATAGACCACAATATGTCCCTAGTGAGCCTCTAGTTGACTAGCTCGTTGATCAATAGATAGTCATGGTTTCCTGACTATGGACATTGGATGTCAATGATAACGAGATCACATCATTAGGAGAATGATGTGGTGGACAAGACCCAATCCTAAGCATAGCACAAGATCATGTAGTTCGTTTTGCTAGAGCTTTTCCAATGTCAAGTGTCTCTTCCTTAGACCATGAGATCGTGTAACTCCCGGATACCGTAGGAGTGCTTTGGGTGTACCAAACGTCACAACGAATCGGGTGACTATAAAGGTACACTATAGGTATCTCCGAAAGTGTACATTGGGTTGACACGGATCGAGATCGGATTTGTCACTCCGTGTTACGGAGAGGTATCATCAGGCCCACTCGGTAGTGCATCATCATAATGAGCTCAAAGTGACCAAGTGTATGGTCACGGGATCATGCATTACTGATGCGAGTAAAGTGACTTGCCGGTAACGAGATTGAACGAGGTATTGGGATACCGACGATCGAATCTCGGGCAAGTAACATACCGATTGACAAAGGGAATTGTATACGGGGTTGTTTGAATCCTCGACATCGTGGTTCATCCGATGAGATCATCGAGGAGCATGTGGGATCCAACATGGGTATCCAGATCCCGCTGTTGGTTATTGCCCGAGAGCCGTCTCGGTCATGTCTACGTGTCTCCCGAACCCGTAGGGTCTACACACTTAAGGTTCGGTGACGCTAGGGTTATATGAATATGAGTATGCAATAAACCGAATGTTGTTCGGAGTCCCGGATGATTTCCGGATGTCACGAGGAGTTGGAATGGTCCGAGGTAAAGAATTATATATAGGAAGTGTTGTTTGACCATCGGGAAAGTTTCTGTGGTCACCCAGATTGTACCGGGACCACCGGAAGGGTCCCGGGTCCACCGGTGGGGCCACCCATCCCGGAGGGCCCCATGGGCTGAAGTGGGGAGGAACCAGCCCATAGTGGGCTGGTGCGCCTTGGCCCAACCCCGCGCCTAGGGTTGAAACCCTAGGGGGGGCGCCCACTTGCCTTGGGGCACTCCACCCCTTGGCCGCCGCCCCTTGGGAGATTGGATCTCCAGGGCGGGCGCCCCCGGGGCCTATATAAAGGAGGGGAGGGGCAGCCGCACTCGATGTTCCGCGCCTCCCTCCCCTGCTACACCTCTTCCTCCTCCGCCACGAAGCTTGGCGAAGCCTCGCCGAGTATCGCTGCTCCACCACCACCACGCCGTCAGGTCGCTGCTGGAGCCATATTCTTCAACCTCTCCTTTCCCCTTGCTGGATCGAGAAGGAGGAGACGTCATCCGCTCCGCACGCAGTGGCCGAGCGGAGGTGCCGTCTGCTCGGCACTCGGTCATCGGTGATTTGGATCACGGCGAGTACGACTCCATCATCCACGTTCTAGTGAACGCTTCGCACGCGATCTACAAGTGGTATGTAGATGCAATCTCTCTCCCATGACTCGTTTCTTAGATGAACTCATAGATGGATCTTGGTGAAACCGTGGGAAAATTTTTAATTTTCTCGCAACATTCCCCAACAGTGGCATCATGAGCTAGGTCTATGCGTAGTTCTCTATTGCACGAGTAGAACACAATTTTGTTGTGGGCGAGATTTCAACTTGCTTGCCGCTACTAGTCTTTTTCTTGCTTCAGCGGTATTGTGGGATGAAGCGGCCCGGACCGGCCTTACACGTGCGCTTACGTGAGACAGGTTCCACCGGTCGACATGCACTAGTTGCATAAGGTGGCTAGCGGGTGTCTGTCTCTCCTACTTTAGTTGGAGCGGATTAGATGAAAAGGGTACTTATGAAGGGTAAATAGAAGTTGACAAAATCACGTTGTGGTTATTCGTAGGTAAGAAAACGTTCTTGCTAGAACCCAATTGCAGCCACGTAAAAGATGCAACAACAATTAGAGGACGTCTAACTTGTTTTTGCAGCAATTGTCATGTGATGTGATATGGCTAGAAGTTGTGATGAATGATGAATGATATATTGTGATGTATGAGATCATGTTCTTGTAATAAGAATCATGACTTGCATGTCGATGAGTATGACAACCGGCAGGAGCCATAGGAGTTGTCTTAATTATTGTATGACCTGCGAGTCATTGATTCAATGCCATGTAAATTACTTTACTTTATTGCTAAACGTTTTAGCCATAGTAGTAGAAGTAATAGTTGGCGAGCAACTTCATGGAGACACGATGATGGAGATCATGATGATGGAGATCATGGTGTCATGCCGGTGACAAGATGATCATGGAGCCCCGAAGATTAAGATCAAAGGAGCTATATGATATTGGCCATATCATGTCACTACTTTATATAATTGCATGTGATGTTTATTATGTTTTATGCATCTTGTTTACTTAGAACGACGGTAGTAAATAAGATGATCCCTTATGATAATTTCAAGAAAGTGTTCCCCTAACTGTGCACCGTTGCTAAAGTTCGCTGCTTCAAGCACCACGTGATAATCGGGTGTGATAGATCCTTACGTTCACATACAACGGGTGTAAGACAGTTTTACACATGCATAAACACTTAGGGTTAAATTGACGAGCCTAGCATGTATGTGACATGGCCTCGGAACACAAGAGACCGAAAGGTCGAACATGAGTCATATGGAAGATACGATCAACATGGAGATGTTCACCGACGATGACTAGTCCGTCTCACGTGATGATCGGACACGGCCTAGTCGACTCGGATCATGTAACACTTAGATGACTAGAGGGATGTCAAATCTGAGTGGGAGTTCATTAAATAATTTGATTAGATGAACTTAATTATCATGAACTTAGTCTAAAGTCTTTGCAAAATATGTCTTGTAGATAAAATGGCCAACGCCAGTCAACATGAACTTCAACGTTCCTAGAGAAAACCAAGTTGAAAGATGATGGCACAACTATTCAGACTGGGTCCTAACCCGAGGATCATCCTCATAGCAGCCAAGAAACAATATGTCCTAGAAGCACCGCTAGGTGATGCACCCATCGCAGAGAACCAAGACATTATGAATGCTTGGCGGTCTCGTCTTGATGATTACTCCCTCGCTCAAAGGCGGCATGCTTTACAGCTTAGAACCGGGCTCCAAAAGCGTTTTGAGCAACACGGAGCATATGAGATGTTCGAGGAGCTGAAAATGGTTTTCCAAGCTCATGCCCGGTCGAGAGATATGAAGTCTCCGACAAGTTCTATAGTTGTAAGATGGAGGAAAACAGTTTTGTCGGTGAGCACATACTCAAAATGTCTGGTTGCACAACCGCTCATTCCCCAAATTTGGACATTAACCTCCTGGACGAGGCGGTCATTGTGAATCCTTGATCGCTCCCACCAAGCTACAAGAGCTTTGTGATGAACTACAATATGCAGGGGATGGTGAAGACCATTCCGAAGTATTTTCAATGTCAAGTCAGCAGAGGTTGAAATCAAGAAAGAACATCAAGTGTTGATGGTCAATAAAACCACTAAGTTCAAAAAGGGCAAGGGTAAGAAGAACTTCAAGAAGGACGGCAAGGATGTTGCTGCGCCCGGTAAGCAAGTTGCCGGAAGAAGTCAAAGAATGGACCCAAGCCTGAGACAGAGTGCTTGTATTGCAAAGGGAAGGGCCACTGGAAGTGGAACTGCCCAAATACTTAGCGGACAAGAAGGCCGGCAACACTAAAGGTCTATTTGATATACATATAATTGAAGTGTACCTTACGATTACTGTAGTAACTCCCAGGTATTTGATACCGGTGTCGTTGCTCATATTTGTAACTCACAGCAGGAGCTGCGGAATAAACGGAGACCGGCAAAGGACGAGGTGACGATGCGCGTCGGGAATGGTTCCAAGGTCGATGTGATCGCCGTCGGCACGCTACCTCTACATTTACCTACGGGATTAGTTTTAAACCTCAATAATTGTTATTTAGTGCCAAGTTTGAGCATGAACATTGTATCGGGATCTCGTTTAATGCGAGATGGCTACTCATTTAAATCCGAGAATAATGGTTGTTCTATTTATGTGAGAGATATGTTTTATGGTCATGCTCCGATGGTCAATGGTTTATTCTTAATGAATCTCGAACGTAATATTACACATATTCATAGTGTGAATACTAAAAGATGTAAAGTTGATAACGATAGTCCCACATACTTGTGGCACTGCCGCCTTGGTCACATTGGTGTCAAGCGCATGATGAAGCTCCATTCTGATGGACTTTTAGAGTCTCTCGATTATGGATCATTTGAAACATGCTAACCATGACTCATGGGCAAAATGACCAAGACTCCATTCTCCGGGACAATGGAGCGAGCAACCAACTTATTGGAAATCATACATACCGATGTGTGTGGTCCAATGAGCGTTGAGGCTCGCGGAGGATATCGTTATGTTCTCACTCTCACCGATGACTTGAGTAGATATGGGTATGTCTACTTGATGAAACACAAGTCCGAGACCTTTGAAAAGTTCAAGGAATTTCAGAATGAGGTAGAGAATCAACGTGACCGAAAGATAAAATTCTTACGATCGATCGTGGAGGAGAATATTTAAGTCACGAATTTGGTACACACTTAAGGAAATGTGGAATCATTTCACAACTCACGCCGCTGGAACACCTCAGCTATACGGTGTGTCCAAACGTCGTAATCGCACTCTATTGGATATGGTGCGATCTATGATGTCTCTTACCGATTTACCGCTATCATTTTAGGGATACGCTCTAGAGACAGCTACATTCACTTTAAATAGGGCACCGTCTAAATCCGTTGAGACGACACCGTATGAATTATGGTTTGGGAAGAAACCTAAGCAATCGTTTCTAAAAGTTTGGGGATGCGATGCTTATGTCAAGAAACTACAACCTGAAAAGCTCGAACCCAAGTCGGAAAAATGCGTCTTCATAGGATACCCTAAGGAAACCATTGGGTATACCTTCTACCTTAGATCCGAAGGCAAGATCTTTGTTGCCAAGAACGGATCCTTCTCGAAAAGAGTTTCTCTCAAAAGGAGTAAGTGGGAGGAAAGTAGAACTCGATGAAGTACTACCTCTTGAACCGGAAAGTAGTGCAGCTCAAGAAAATGTTCCTGTGGTGCCTACACCTACTAGAGAGTAAATTAATGATGACGATCAAGGTACTTCGGATCAAGTTGCTACTGAACTTCGTAGGTCCACAAGGACACGTTCCACACCAGAGTGGTATGGCAACCCTGTCATGGAAATCATGTTGTTAGACAACGGTGAACCTTCGAACTATGAAGAAGCGATGGCGGGCCCGGATTCCAACAAATGGCTTGAAGACATGCAATCCGAGATAGGATCCATGTATGAAAACAAAGTATGGACTTAGACAGACTTACCCGATGATCGGCTAGCGATAGAAAACAAATGGATCTTTAAGAAGAAGACGGACGCGGATGGTAATGTCACCATCTATAAAGCTCGACTTGTCGCTAAGGGTTATCGGCAAGTTCAAGGGATTGACTACGATGAGAATTTCTCTCCCGTAGCGAAGCTTAAGTCCGTCTGAATCATGTTAGCAATTGCCGCATACTATGATTATGAGATATGGCAGATGGACGTCAAAACAGCGTTCCTTAACGGTTATCTTAAGGAAGAGCTGTATGATGCAGCCGGAAGGTTTTGTCGATCCTAAGAATGCTAACAAAGTATGCAAGCTCCAATGATCCATTTATGGGCTGGTGCAAGCATCTCGGAGTTAGAACATTCGCTTTGATGAGATGATCAAAGCGTTTGGGTTTATCTTGAGACTTATGGAGAAGCTGCGTTTACAAGAAAGTGAGTGGGAGCTCTGTAGCATTTCTCATATTATATGTAGATGACATACTTTTGATGGGAAATGATATAGAACTCTTGGACAACGATTAAGGCCTACTTGAATAAAAGTTTTTCAATGAAGGACCTTGGAGAAGCTGCTTATATATTGGGCATCAAGATCTATAGAGATAGATCAAGACGCCTCATAGGTCTTTCACAAAGCACATAGCTTGATAAGATTTTGAAGAAGTTCAAAATGGATCAGTCCAAGAAAGGGTTCTTGCCTGTACTACAAGGTGTGAGATTGAGCTCGGCTCAATGCCCGACCACGGCAAAAGATAAAGAAGAGATGAGCGCCATCCCCTATGCCTCGGCCATAGGTTCTATTATGTATGCCATGCTGTGTACTGCACTGATGTAAACCTTGCCGTAAGTTTGGTAGGAAGGTACCAAAGTAATCCCGCAAGGAACACCGGACAGCGGTCAAGAATATTCTGAAGTACACGAAAAGGACAAAGGACATGTTTCTAGTTTATGAAGGTGACGAAGAGCTCGTCGTAAAGGGTTACGCCGACGCTTAGCTTCGACACAGATCTGGATGACTCTAAGTCACAAACCGGATACGTGTATATGTTGAATGGTGGAGCAAGAAGCTGGTGCATTGCAAGCAGCGTCGTGGCGGGATCTACATGTGAAGCGGAGTACATGGCAGCCTCGGAGGCAGCACATGAAGCAATATGGGTGAAGGAGTTCATCACCGACCTAGGAGTCATACCCAATGCGTCGGGCCGATCAAACTCTTCTGCGTGACAACACTGGAGCTATTGCACTTGCCAAGGAGCCCAGGTTTCACAAGAAGACCAGGCACATCAAGCGTCGCTTCAACTCCATCCGTGAAAATGTTCAAGATGGAGAGATAGAAATTTACAAAGTGCATACGGATCTAAATGTCGCAGATCCGGCCGACTAAACCTCTTCCGCGGGCAAAACATGATCAACACCATAACTCTATGGGTGTTCGATTCATCACAATGTAACTAGATTATTGACTCTAGTGCAAGTGGGAGACTATTGGAAATATGCCCTAGAGGCAATAATAAAAGGATTATTATTATATTTCCTTGTTCATGATAATTGTCTTTATTCATGCTATAATTGTATTATCCGGAAATCGTAATACACGTGTGAATACATAGACCACAATATGTCCCTAGTGAGCCTCTAGTTGACTAGCTCGTTGATCAATAGATAGTCATGGTTTCCTCACTATGGACATTGGATGTCAATGATAACGGGATCACATCATTAGGAGAATGATGTGGTGGACAAGACCCAATCCTAAGCATAGCACAAGATCGTGTAGTTCGCTTTTGCTAGAGCTTTTCCAATGTCAAGTATCTCTTCCTTAGACCATGAGATCGTGTAACTCCCGAATACCGTAGGAGTGCTTTGGGTGTACCAAACATCACAACGTAATCGGGTGACTATAAAGGTACACTACAGGTATCTCCGAAAGTGTCATTGGGTTGACACGGATCGAGACTGGGATTTGTCACTGCGTGTTACGGAGAGGTATCACTGGCCCACTCAAGAGTGCATCATCATAATGAGCTCAAAGTGACCAAGTGTCCGGTCACGGGATCATGCATTACTGACGAGTAAAGTGACTTGCGGTAACGAGATTGAACGAGGTATTGGGATACCGACGATCGAATCTCGGGCAAGTAACATACCGATTGACAAAGGGAATTGTATACGGGTTGTTTGAATCCTCGACATCGTGGTTCATCCGATGAGATCATCGAGGAGCATGTGGGAGCCAACATGGGTATCCAGATCCCGCTATTGGTTATTGCCCGAGAGCCGTCTCGGTCATGTCTACGTGTCTCCCGAACCCGTAGGGTCTACACACTTAAGGTTCAGTGACGCTAGGGTTGTATGAATATGAGTATGCAGTAAACCAAATGTTGTTCGGAGTCCCGGATGATATCCCGGACGTCACGAGGAGTTCCGGAATGGTCCGGAGGTAAAGAATTATATATAGGAAGTGTTGTTTCGGCCATCGGGAAAGTTTCGTGGTCACCCGGACCAGCGGAAGGGTCCCGGGGGTCCACCGGTGGGGCCACCCATCCCGGAGGGCCCCATGGGCTGAAGTGGGGAGGAACCAGCCCATAGTGGGCTGGTGCGCCCCTTGGCCCAACCTGCGCCTAGGGTTGAAACCCTAGGGTGGGGCGCCCACTTGCCTTGGGGGCACTCCACCCCTTGGCTGCCGCCCCTTGGGAGATTGGATCTCCAGGCCGGGCGCCTGGGGGCCTATATAAAGGGAGGGAGGGGCAGCCGCACCTCAAGTTCTGCACCTCCCTCCCTCGCTACACCTCTTCCTCCTCCGTCACGAAGCTTGGCGAAGCCTCGCCGAGATCTTGCTGCTCCACCACCACCACGCCGTCGTCAGCCGTTGGAGCCATCTTCTTCAACCTCTCCTTTCCCTTGCTGGATCAAGAAGGAGGAGACATCATCCGCTCAGACGCGTGTGTTGAGCGCGGAGGTGCCGTCCGTTCGGCACTCGGTCATCGGTGATTTGGATCACGGAGAGTACGACTCCATCATCCACGTTCTAGTGAACGCTTCCGCACGCGATCTACAAGTGGTATGTAGATGCAATCTCTCTCCCATGACTCGTTGCTTAGATGAACTCATAGATGGATCTTGGTGAAACCGTAGGAAAAATTTTAATTTTCTGCAACGTTCCCCAACATATGGAACCAGGGGGGTCGGTGAAGGAGGACGGCCACCTAGGCGAAGGATCCAGTAGAGGCAGAGTCGGCGGCCTTTCACTTTATGTAATGTAATCCTCCCAAATAAGAAGGAAGGTGGCATTGCGTAAGCAAAACATTGTAGATGCAGGTAAATTATAGTTAGGCAGCACAACACTAATAGAAGGTAGACACGTCATAACTCCATGTTTTCCAAACAATTTATTCTGCCTGTGCAATTATTTTTAATGACTGAGACTAGTATTCATGTTAGGAATGGAGGGACGAATAAACTAAACACCCATACGAAAGAACAACTCCTAAGAGCATAGCTTTGAACACATCTTTGAAGCAAATACCGATCCGGTGAACAAACATCTCACTAAATATTTCATCTAAACATAGCATAACCACATCATAAGCAAATCGTCATTTTCTAAACCAATAACCATCAGCTCGGCTAAATTGGTGCTCTGGTGTGGACCGATCTAATGAACCATCGACCATCAGCAGGGATAAAAGAGCATCACGTATACCTGGTGTGGTGGGGTGATGTATAGACAGCTTAGTGTGACGCCTTCATGATGTCGAGGCCGGTGGCAACATATGGACGCCGATGACGCTGATTTCCCACATGCTCGTATTCCTTGCCACCACCCTCTTTCATGTGCACATAAATAGACCTGACAAAGAAGCCAATGGAATACTTTTCAAATAACTACTAATATGGAGCACTGATTTGATACTTACGGATGCAAAGAAGGCACGCGTCTCTTTTTTCCCTAAGCAGTTGATCTAATTAGTGGGACATAAAACTTTATTTTCATCCTTAGGTGTAAACAAATAACACCTCAGAAAGGCGTTTGACAATAATGCAGAATCTGCTGAAGCATCATGCATTCCATCATTTTACTGCTTCCTCCATATACCGTGAATCAAAAACATCAAATTAGAATATAAAGATGGAAACATCTAACTGTCAAGCTGGGAGTTGATAGATGGAAGGAGTTAACTATCAAGCTGGGAGTTGATAAAACAAAGTGTTCTTTATGCACAATAGAACCAAATAAGACAGGTCACAACAAAGAAAGAAAGATTTTTACCATAGTAGCCCTTTAGCCTTGTCGCACCGTCTTCTTTCTTGAATATCTCTAGAAAGAAAAAAGCAGAATATCAGCTCAAACATGATGGCCAAGCAGTAAATCAATAGCTTTCAACAGTTGAACCTGCTTTGCAAAAGAACTAATCAAGGACTGAAGGTAAATGTCAGTAGAAATTTGAGCAGATCATCAAGCATAAATTATTACACATATTAATCTGCCCCTACAGTAGTTTGGATTTTTATCGAACAACTTGTAGGTAGGTGGACGATATCAGAATCATGTAGTTTGGATTTTTATCGAACAACTTGTAGTTTGGATTTTATCGAACAATTTGAGCAGATCATCAAGCATAAATTATTACACGTATATCAGAAATGGGACCTTGAAACGAGCATACAAGCCTATATCTATATAAGATGCACGTACATATACATAGCTTGACCAACAACACTACACACTCCTCTCTATATGTATGTGTGCAATACAAAGATAAGAAACATATGATAGAACTTACCTGTCGATTCATGGAACAAGAATTAATGCTTTGTGAATGGCAAGCAAGAATTAGAAAACAAGGCGACCAATTCTGTTTGGTTTTTAGAAATATTCCACTCCTGTTTTGGCAAAGGTGAATCGACCTCAAAGGCTTAATGAAGTTGGTAGTATTGCTTTTATCTAAAACGGGGAGATGAAGCTTTTGGTATTTCAAAAGAAGTACAGGAAGCAAAACAATTGCTTGCATCCAACACATATACACGGACTTTAGTTTTCACTTCGTGAAAAACAATATGATGTATTAGTCACTACTACGATGTAAAAGAGTCAAGAGAGTCCATCTTGCTGAAAAAACTGAAATAGTCAGGAACACACCGAAAACCTCCTCCTCCCTTCCTCTCTTTCTCTCTCTCACTCAACTGTGGCCTCAAGCAACCATAAGATGCCCAAAGGATAAAGGTTCAAGATGATATATTGAAAGAAAGCCATAATTGATAATTCATCTTACTATTATCTCCGGATGATGAGTCACCGAATAAGAACATCCATCATAGCTACACATTATTATGTCCTCATCCAGAATCGTATTCATTGGAATTTTACAACAAACTAAATATTTTCATCAAAAGAAACTGCATAAAATTCCAAACGATGGTCTTGAAAACTGCATATAATTCAAGGTGCATCCTTATTCTGATAAGGATGAAAAATAAATATACACTGGAGCTCTTGTAAAATACAGATGATCAAAATTAAAAGATATCATAGCTACATGTAATTCAGTCCTCATGACACAGATTGTGTTCAAAAAGAATCTCTTCGAACTTTCAAAGAAAATAGAATTTCATACCATTATAAAAACAAGGGAGGAAGAGAGACTAAAGTAACAAACCTAAATATAGCAATATATTTTCATAGCAAGAATAACCCAAGCAATTAAAATTTCACACTACAAAGAAGAAATCATAAGCAAAAAGAATTTTACAACAGAATAGGAGATCACATATAGGCAAAGCATGGCACCAACACATCACAGGTGCAATAAGCGGGGCAGGAAAAGCACACAGACCTATCTGGCGATTGTGGTGTGGGAAGGGAGGGCGATGACCAGTGGCGGTGGTGGCAACCAGGGAGGCCCCCATTGGTGTTGTTGCCGGTGATGTTCTTCTTTTGGTCTATCTCAATGGCATGCTCCACACTGCAAAGTAGTCGCGCGAGTAGTGGCCTGCACAACCCTCTCGGTGATGGCAAGGAGAGAGCCGGTGAGGGACACAACAGCGTCCTGCAAACCAAGATAATGGGAGGACCAGCTTAGAGGGACATCCCAAAATGAGGTAGCATTTGACAACACAAACTCTTGGAGCCCTTCAACTACACCAAATGGAAGCAAATGATGATGCTAAGCACCATACCATGATCGGGAACATGGTTACGGTGTTGATGCACATTGTAGCGTAAGTCACCACCGCATAGGTGTAGACCAAAAAAGCTCTTGCTTGGCCACTCGGAAGCGTCACCACCCAACCAGGCTGCTCCTCAAGAAAGACACCCAAATCATAGATACATCGATCGATATCACACAATGAGATAGTTTTAAGAGTACTCTAATTTTAATAGAAGTAGTGTCCAGATAGACATATTCAAAGAACTCTTAATTTTAATATAAGTAGTGCTCATATCTAAGTTCGGATTGTTCAACGGGCACTCTGAATGTACTTTTTATCCTGGTCCAAATGAAACATCGATATAAACCATATAACCAAAGCCATTTCGTTTTCTAAGAGTTATAAAGAGAAGGAAATGGCTACCCTGTTACAATCCATATCTCATCATGGAACAAAGAATAAAACAAATTAGATGCCTACACCGGATAGTATGCACGTTGGCTATACCAAATCATTAGAGACTAAATTTTTTGAAAGGATGAATAAGAAAAACAGTAAAGCCTCTATGAACGACATCAAAATCCAAATAATTCCAATGGTACAATGGATCTGAATCGATGAACGACATCATGTAAAAGATTGCAAAGACTCTATTTATTCCCTACAAAATATAAATAACTGGAATTTGATACATGAGCACTTCCTGCAAAATTGAAGAACAGCACACATGAGAAAACAAAAGTAAAGCCAGATCTGCCTCTCCATGAACACCAAAACAAACCCATCGGGTTTTCTATTCCACGCCCAAGCGACCTGAAATCTCTAGGCCAGGGTATTTCCTAGTGGCATCATGAGGAGCTCCTGCTTGAGTACCACGAGTTTGCCTTGTCGTGGATGCACGGACTACCAATGTAGTGGTGAATTCTGAGAATTCCACTCAGACCTAGTATAGAGAAGATAAATCACAGTGTGCAAAATGAAATCAACCAAGAATAACAAAGAATTGTTCTATTGGAGGATGAAAGAAAAAATCATGTAAGAAAACAACTATGAATGGATCTTCCTGCTCTATCCCAAGACAAAGCAAAAATCTAATCCTTCAGCTTCTCACACAATGAATGAATTATTGAGCAACCACCACTACAACTGAAAAAAATATAAGCAACCACATCCGACGACAAAGTCCAATTTCATGGTATGAGCGAAATTGAGGCATAAAACAACTAAAGTTTAATTTATATTACCTTGCAAGTAGCCAGATGTAACCCCACAATGCGAGGGGACATTTGTGTTGTCATCTCGAGACTGCTCTAACCCCACAATTCTAATGTAGGGCTGTTTAACTCCAACAACACCTTTACGGCTGCAAAATGAATATACAGCAAAGCATCAGCCATGTATGTAACCAGCCTGGCTAACAACAAAAAATCAGTTCCACATCATACTTGTTTGTCCCGAGATGCTTGGAATGCCTTTGTAGATGCCAAGCACGCTTAATCTAGTCCTGGAACAATTGTTTGAACAAGATGTCTGTCTCGTAAAGCAGCACATTCCGTGGAAGCTCACCGGTTGGAACATCCTGGAAGATGATATAACAAAGACTGATGATTGTTGTCATGATATAGTA
Source organism: Aegilops bicornis (assembly GCA_021605145.1). Taxonomy (NCBI): domain Eukaryota; kingdom Viridiplantae; phylum Streptophyta; class Magnoliopsida; order Poales; family Poaceae; genus Aegilops; species Aegilops bicornis. The sequence continues at coordinate 151,295,158 of CM038670.1, read as the reverse complement.
GTTGGCAAGTGAACACGTATAAAAATGGATTACTGCACAACTCAGCAGTTCTGCAGGGAGCATAATACTAACCTCGTGGATTTTCCTGCAATTTGAGAGTATGTAGATCTACATACTTGCTCTTGGCAGGACTGCAATCCAAATGGGCAAGGTTCTTCTCGTGCTAAGGAAATAAAACAATAAGATACATGTACCACCAGTCCACCACCATTAACAATATAAAACTAAACAATAGGCGGTCATTAAACATGATTACTGAGACACATACCTGAGGAACATTATCACAGGACCGTGGGACAATAACCCCACCTAGGCATGGGCTGCACGACACATTCATCACACTCCTGCAGTTCTTGCAGAGCAGTGTCACATGAGTGGCCTTGGCTTTCACCCTTGAAGTGGCAATTGCGATACCCGCAATCTTCCCCAGCTTCGACATGGCATGTAATCTGCCTGTAATTTTGTTTGTTGGTTATCAGAATGGAGTTCCTAAAACTCTTTAGAATTGGCTAATTTGTAGACTTAGTTCCAGAACTAACCCCAATAGATCACATGGAGACGCAATTCTCCTTGGAGGAGAGGAAGATCTACACATCACCGGTGACAAGCTCCTCCATTTCCCCAGTCTCCCTGGCAACCTTCGACCTAAGGCTGGCGAGAACCTCAGACCCAGCCGTCTCAAACAGCAGAAACCTACCACATGAAGAGTTAAACGCAGCTCTGAATCATCAACAGATAAAAGACAGACATGAAATAGTTTCAGACAGCTCGTCAGACAAAAAAAAGACAGTTCACAGAGGGCGACGCACCAGCGGCAAGTAGTCCGCGGGCGCCTTGCGGATCCTGTCGGCGAGCTCGGCATCGAAGGCGTTGAGGTCCTCGATGGCTATGGTGACATGGTCGTGGTTGGCTCTCACTGGAAATAGGGAACTCCACGCCGATCCACGTCCCTGGCGGAGGCCACCTGCAGAGAGCAGAGTAGTTGATCTCCCGCCAACCACGCGTGGTGGCGCGGCGAGGCAAGGGGCGGATCTCGAACCGGCAAGGAGCTGGCGGCAGAGGGCTCCGCACTCCGGCAGGGAGCTGGCGACAGAGCGCGGCACCGAGAGGGGGCGAAAGAATGGGTGGTGGTGGTGGCGCTTGGTGGCGCCAGAGCGGTGGTGCTTCCGGCTGCACGGCGGCCGCCGCGGCCCCCTCCTGCCGGCGGCGTAGGTGGAGCGCGAACGAGCAGCTGCCGCCCGGCGTCCGTGAGTAGCCGGCTCCTCGGCGCACGTGGCCGGCGCGTCGAGCCGCTCCAGCACGGCCTTGGCAGCGCCACATCGCTCCCCGCAGCCGCCGCTGTCACGCTCCTCGTCCTCCCTCCGCTGCTGCTCGTCGGCATCACCGAAGGCTTCTGCTGCGCCGCCTTGGCTCAAGCTGCTCCCGCCGCCGCCGTCCATGCTCCTCGTCCTCCCTCCTCTGCTGCTGTCGTCATTGGGGGGGCACTCATGGCCGTGGACGACGGCGCCTGCTCGAGGCGGTGGGTGGCGGCGGTGGCGATGTGGCTGGGAGGAAAGGAGGTGCGCGGGAGGGGAGGGGAGGGGAGAGGAGGCGCGCGGGAGGGGAGGGGAGGGAAGAGGAGGCGCGTGGGAGGGGAGAGGAGGCGGCGGCGAGGCGGGAGGAGCTGGGCGCGGGTGAGGCGCGGGGCGGAGGCGCGAGCGAGGAAGGAGGGAGGCGGCTGCAGGAGCGAGCAAGGGAGGAGGCGGCTAGGTCTCCGTCAAATGAGCACCCTCTTTTATACCCCCACCACGCGAAATTACCAAAATGCCCTAGTGGGGGCATGGTATTTACATTATGTTGCCATCTTCCAGATCCGACGGGCCAGATCCTCCCACCTCTCGATCGGACGGACGAAAACGCATCAAGGAGCCAATCCGATGGCCGAGAAGCTCTAATCGCTGAGGAGCCTTGTGCATCCACTCCTTTCTTATTTCTGGATATTATTAGTTCCCATGCCTTTATTAATTTATAAATATGTGCTGAATTTATATAGATGGATGACAACGGCAAGACCCGAGATTTGCTGATAGTGCAAGGCTTTGGTTTGGTTCTTTGTTTTGTGTGCCTATAGGGCCACAATAACTACAAGGGCTAGAATTAGAAACTATCATGCTCCAATTCGTTACGTTATGCTTGAGAGAGACGTATCTAGGTTGTCCAATCTACATTTTATCTATGAAACCAATGATATAAATTGCCATGACCTACTAAGGATGAACAAGGCCCCATTTTATAACTTGTATAACTTGTTTCGTGATCAGAAATTGTTGGAAGACAGCATTCATACCTGCATTGAGGAGCAGCTTGCGATGTTCCTTCTTGTAGTTAGGCACAACCATAGGTTTAGGGCAATGAAACCCATATTTAGGAGGTCAATTGAAGTAATCAGTCGATACTTCAAGGCAGTTTTATATGCAATTGGGGAGTTGCGTGATGAGATGATCCAGCCCCCTTCCAATGATGTTCATCCAAAAATCCTACACAATAGGCGCTTCTATCCCTACTTTAAGGTAATACTTTACCATTTAGAATTCTATGGACATGTCGGATAACCCATATTTTACAAAAATATACCTCACCTCTTCTCTTAGGACTGTGTTGGTGCAATTGATGGCACCCATGTTGCCATAAGGTACCACTGCTATTGCTTGACATTTAGGGAGTCGGAAGGTGGCACCACCCAAAATGTGATGGCTGCGGTTGACTTTGACCTTAAGTTTACCTATGTGTTAGCTGGTTGGGAAGGGTCGACCCATGATGCACTCATTTTGGCTGATGCTTTGGAAAGGAATGATGGATTTGTTGTCCTGCGGTATTAGTGAACCATTTTTAGTGGCTTTTGATCATTTCAAACTATTGGTAGTAACACAACACATGACCTCTTATTTGTTAGGAAAATTCTACCTCGTGGATGCGGGCTATGCCGTGAGGCCAGGGTTTCTTCCACCATATAGGGCTACTCGCTATCATCTTACTGAGTTTGGTGAACGTGTCCCTCAAAACGACAAGGAATTATTCAACCTCCGCCACTCCTCATTGAGGATCACGGTTGAGAGGGCGTTTGCAGCTTTCAAGAACCGGTGGAGAATTGTGGACAACAAGCCTCACCACCCTTATCCGTCACAAGTCAAAATTGTCCTAGCTTGCTGCATTCTTCATAATTGGATACTTGAAAGGGGGAGAGGATGAGTTTGTACCACCTGAGCACACTTGGACTGGAAATCCAGCATCGGATGGTGTGATTGACATAGAACATGATAATAGAACCTAGTCACAAATTAGAGATGGTTGGGCTGGGAATATGTTTGCCAATAGGGGCAATTCACGTGTGTAGAGCTCAAGTGTAGAGCTCAATTCTATACTGTAATGTATTATGAATAATTCTACCATGTAGCTCAAGTGTAGAGCTCAATTCTATGTTGTAATGCATTATGAATAATTCTGTCATGTACCCAAATTGAAACATTTATGTCTTATTTACTACCTTATGTTGTTGTTTGAGCTCCACTTTATTTCTATTTATTGGTTCTTTACTTCTATTTAATTATGTTTAGACTTGATATAAAATTTTATTCTCTTATGTAATCATTAATTTTTCCTTTCCTTTTGTTTGTTCTGTACATAGGAGTGATGGCTGAGATGGCGGCTGATGGTGGGCATGGCGGTGGGAATCACCCATTCTTGTTGGACATCTCCAATGTCTGGGTTCATGTTACGTCGCTTTGTAGAGATCATTGCTAGTGGAGTGAAGACAGAAAAGGGCTTTAAGGAGGTGCACCTAAACCAGGTGGCTAAGAATTGTAGTGAGCACTTTGGTCTTTCCATAACCGGGACCCAAGTGTACAACCACCTCCGGAAGTGGCGTGCTAGGTGGGTGAAGATAAGTAAGCTCCGAGACATTAGTGGGTCACTTTGGGATGATAACAACTATGTCATATTGCTGGAGGAAGAGCACTACATGGGCCATATCAAGGTTTGTACTAGCTTTTAGTGGCTGATCAGTAGCTATTTAATTACATGTGCTCATAGAATTACTTTTGCTCATAGAATTACTTACGCTTCATGTAGGACCATCCCAAAGATGTTGAGTACCTCAATGTGCCTTTAGAGAATTATGTTCAGATGCTTGCTATCTTTGGAAGTGGTATTGCTACAGGAAGGTATGCAATGACATCTAATGAGGCTCTTGGGGTTCCTTCAATGGTGGGAACCTCATCATCATTTGTAAACCTTGAAGCTTGTGGTTCTGAATTTGTTGTTGACGCGAATGAACCTGGCTTGGGTGCTACTGCTGCCGCTCATGGGGAAACTGCTGCTCCTCATGGGAAGGAACCATGTAAGGATGCGTCTAGCTCCACTGGCAAAAGGAAGAGGGCTAGCTTGATGAGTGAAGAAGAAGTTTTGGTCATGAGCAACATGTCCGAAGTAGTCCGTGAAGTTGCTATTGCTATCAAGTCCACCGGAGAGGCACATCCTGAACTTTATGATGCTGTCATGGAGCTCCCTGGTTTTACCGAGGATGATATGTTGATTGTCTTGGACTATCTCAATGAGAATGCCAATAGGGCTAGGAGCCACTCATTCATGCAGATGTCGGAGACTCGTCGCACTCGTTGGGTCATGCACCACCTCTCCAAGGTCAAGGGTGGAGTGCCCGTGCCCAAGGAAGGACTGCCCAAGGATGGAATGCCTGTGACTAGCATGAAGTGCCCAAGGGTGGAGTGTGAGCAAACATGTGCCAATTCAACGAAGCTGACCATATTTTATTGTACTTGGTTAGAAAAACTATCCCTGTATATATGTGATGTAAAGACAATATAGATGTGTGGCTATCTAATATGTGAACTCTAGACTGTAATATCACTAGTAGAAAACGGGGCTTTATTACCGGTTCATAAGGGCCTTTAGTGTCGGTTCTGCAACCGGCACTAAAGGGTGGAGACTAAAGGCCCCCCCTTTAGTAATGGGTTCAAAGACGAACCGCCACTAAAGGCCCACCACGTGGCGTGAGCTCGCGTCGTGGTATGGGGGACCTTTAGTACCGGTTGGTAAAACCAACCGGTATTAAATGTTTTTAAAAAAAAATTGAAAATTTTGGAAAAAATTTGATTTTTTTATTTTCAATTTTCTGAATTATTTGATGATTTAGTCTCTAATCACCCATCTTAACTACTCGAGTGTGGATCACTCATTCCAAATTATCGAACTTCCCGGCTAGTCACCCATCCTCTCACTACTCCACCCTGAGCACGCTTAACTTCTGGGTTCTGTTCTCCCTCGTTTACAAGTCTGCACTTGTTGTTTTCCTCACAATATTAATATGTGAATCCTATTAACCCTCGGGAGTTTAATTTGGGCATGAAGTCACACGTTTCACTGTTTGAGTTTGAAACTATTATTCTAAAAAACAATAATTATGTAGTAACACTAATATTTTCTTGAATAAGTAGTTTGACCATAGTTTGACCACAGTTTGACCAAAATTCAAAAAAACCGAAATACTTATTTAGTAACACTAATATTATTGCGTAATTATTTAGTACCACTCTATATTTCTTGAATCAGTTGTTTGACCGGTTTGATAAGATTTAACCAAAATTTTAAAAAACATAAATTAGAGCATATCTTTTTTTCCTTTTACAATTTTGTCATTTCAAAAATTGTTCTAAACCCTAAACCAGGGACTTAAAACGTCAGAAACTCTATGCTAAACAGTAAAAACTAAGGGTTTAAACCATAAAACCTAACTCTAAACTCTGAAATATAAACCCTAGCACTAAACGCTAAAAACGTCTAAAAGACGTCTAAAACGTCCAAAAACTCTATTTTCCCTTTGGAATTTTGAGATTTTAAAAAATTGTCGAAACGGAAAAATTGTTTCCGCGGATCAATCTTTTTGTTCTGCAAATTTTGATATATTATATGTATTTTTTTGAATTAGGATGATTTAGTTATGATTTTTCCAAGTTTGAAAATTGCCCTATAGTCCCGGTTTGTGTCTCCAACCGGGACTATAGGTTAGACCCCTTTTGTGCCGGTTCGTAGCACGAACCGGTACAAAAGGTTGGTCCTTTAGTACCGGTTTGTGCCTGGCGGGACTAAAAAGCTCGTGGGGCCCGGCCGACGCCTTGACGCCACCACCCCTTTAATACCGGTTCGTGGCACGAACCGGTACTAAAGGTTCAACACGAACCGACACTAATGCATAGCCGTTCGAACCGGTACTAATGGTATCATTAGTACCGGGCCAAAATCGAACTGGGACTAATGTGTCTCATATAAGGTCCTTTTTCTACTAGTGTATGGATCATATGGATTTGTGGCTATCTAATATGTGAACTCTAGTATGTCTTGATTTATGTGCTACTAGACCATCGAAGCGCGCGTTGCCGCGCCCGCCTATCTTGATGACATCTACTGTAGGAAAGAGAAATATGTCAAAAGATTTATGTATTAGAAAGATCTGAGAAATTTGTACCATGTACTTTCTTCTGGACCACGCAAATTGTAGACTGAGAGGTGCATCTAAAAACTGGATTTCAGGAGCCCACAACAGCTAGAATTCAGGATACAAAAAGTCAAAAATAGATCAATACCTAGTACCATTTTACTTATTATACACCTGGCACAGATTATGGAAGAGCATCCTGCATACAGTACCTAGTGAACCCCCTTGTAGTTGTAGGTGCTTCCATGTGCTATTTAATGTCTTATTTCACGCCAACTCTTTTTCCAAATAGTAGCAATCAACCTTGAAAACAGCAGTAGCTTGAAACGCCCTGCTCTGAACAAATTGAGCTATCATATGTTATCTGTAATAACAACTATATGTACCTTCTCTTTCCTGAAAGCGACAGTGGCTTAAAACGGTCTGCTCTGAACAAAATCTCTCCAGCGTCATTCCTGTTAATTTGTTTAATCAATTTTGTCCATATATTACTCTTGTTTTGGAAGCTAAATGCTTTCTACCATAAGTTCTTTACCTTGCAACCTAAAGACATTGTGCAGAACCAAAATTTTGATTAATTATGTAATTATAAGACTGTAAAGTGGCAAAATAGAGCTAATAATTTAACAAAAAGGGCAACCTAACTGAATAATTTTTATCTCTCTTCGACCAATGTTGCCAGACTGCTGATGGATTCATAGGTACCATGAAGCCTGATACACACAAAAGGTGGAATTTAGGTCGAGATTAACAAAGGCGTAGTGTTCAGGGTAAGAGAGGAGAGCTAGGGAGGCGTTGAGCTCATCAGCAGAAGATCTCGAGCACGAGCATGGAGGAGAAGAGGACCTCGAGGTTACTTAGCGCAGCGAGGCGAAGGACAGGCAGCCGGTCGCAGCACCGAGGGTGATCCATCATTTAGCACAAGCTATTTCCTATACTTACCCTATAATTGTGCTTCATGGCATCATCTTAAATTCACGATGATACCAATTTTCTGTGGGCTAGAGATCTAAAATTTGTAGTTAGCCTGGATGCCTAGTGGAGCAATTTTGTAGCATGAATTATCAAGTCAACTAGTGTTTGCAAGTTTACGAATTAACTGTAATTTAGTTACCACATGACTGGCTATGGGCAAGGCCGGTTAGTAAATAATTGATTTGGTTTTCAAAAGAAAACGACATGGTTCAAAATTGCAATGGTTTTCAAAATAACTGAGTAGTGACTAATGCATGCTTTGAGTATCAAATCCCACTATCTCAATGCTTTGTCGTGCAATGAGTATCTCAAAAATGAATAGTTAAGAATCCATTAGTTGAAACTGTCATTCTTGAAATAAAAAAACATAAATAGCTTCGGATCTAATAAAAAAACGTACCAAAATTGCTCCCTATCGCCGTTGTCTTGATATGGTTGTCAAAAAATGCAGCCACCTCCTGTTGCATCGTGAATGGAGAATAGTGGGAAGGGGAGCTAGCAGCCACACACCTTGACTGTCACCCGTCCATCCTCCATTCTCAATCCATCCGCCGCTGCTGCTAGTAGCCTGCCGATTGATGTGACTACCACCGATCGACTGGAAAGATTGTGCTTTGGTTGCAGGGAAAGGAGGGGATCTGGTTGCTGTTGGGAGGGGCTGTGAGAGGTTCATGAGGAGAGTGTCCAACACGCGGTACAGCTTCAAGGCATGGATGCGGATGCAGGAGAAGGACAGCCGGCGATGGATGCCTACGGCGCGGATGGCCGCCCCAGATGTGATGGAAGAACGCTGCACTAAAAACAGTAGTAGGAAATTAAAAAGACAATAAAGAAGGGGCGGCGGATGCGCGGCAGAAACTCGCCCACGCAATGGCGCATCGTCGAGGAAGAAGGAGAGGAGGTGAGGGGCTTGCGCTGGGCTGACGGCCGGGCCTATTAGTGAATCAAGACCTGGGCCTTCGATGGCCCGGTGATGGAGAGGTAAACAGGAGGTCGTTCTCCTGAAAGCGTGACCCATAACACGGTGTCGCCAGCGTGCGTAACGACTTGGGACAGCCGAGTTGATCTGAATCCTACGTTCGAGCGATCCGACGGCTAAGAGTGTCAAACCGCTGTGGAGGCTTGTAGGTAGCTGTGTTATACTGTTTTACAATTTATGTGCTTGACCGGAAAAGAAGGATTCTTTAGTTATTTAGTACAATAAATTGATTATATGTGTATATAAACTGCTTGTGTACCTATACAAACAGCAAAGGTGCTGCTGAAATTTTGTTTTTTCTTACTTCAATCATCTCAGTCATTTTTAAGACGTGCGAATATATTCTTTTATTACTACAATCAGCAAAGATATCTAATTTGGAGTGCATATTATCAAAATTATATTCTAATTATTTTACATACATATCAATCACCCTTGAGTTAAATTCCACATCATACAACCTACCAAACAACGTATGTTGTATATTGCATCTCTCATACAACCTCAGATGCAACACACCAAACAAAATCTAAGTTGAGCCTGGCTAATCTCATGCAGTACACTAAACACACATTTTAATTCAGTTTTGCATGAGCTCAACCAGGCTCCTTCATGCAATGCATGCTAGATGCACCCAATCAACCAAACACGCCCTAAAGAACGTCCTGCCTTGCCGTTCTTCTCGCCTGCCGGGCCGCCGTCAGCCATGGACAAATCAATCACTTGCCTCGCCACCGGGATCTCCTGCCGGCGACCTCAAATCGCCACTCTTCTTCTCGCACCATCTCCTACGCCGTCAAGGTCAGCTCTTTCTCCGACGAGCGAGACGAGGTCCTTCCCTCATCTCAATCTCGCGGCTTCGGCTGATTCGTGCAATAGCAGCTCGCAGCCTCACTCACCACACCACCTGCGCCCTCGTCGCCGCCGATCTCTGCTCGTCCTCGCCGCCCGCCCGCCCGCCGTCGGTCGATTTCACCCAACAAATCACTCCTCCTCCTCCTCCCCCTCCTCCTCCTCTTCCTCATGAACCTGCCTGCCGCCCGCGCCTCCTCCCCGACCAACTCCACCACCACCGAATCCGTCCTCTCTCCCTCGACTCCGGCCAGCATCACCTCCCCCGATTCCCAGCGTCAGTACGGATCCATTGTCAAATCCGTCGTCGCACTTGCATTGCAGCACTACGGGAGAAGCACAAATTAAAGGCCGCGCCTCAATCGTACGTAGGCGGCATGCGTGCAACGGCGGCTTTATTTGCCCTCTCCTCGCCTCCTTGGGAGATGGCGAGATGCACTGCCTGCCGTCGACCGGCTCGCCGCCGGCCACCCTGCACCTCTCCCTCCCCGCTCGTCGATTCGATTCTTCCTCCCGTCACGTCCCGCTCGTCGATTCGATTCTTCCTCCCGTCACGTCCCGCTCGTCGATTCGATTCTTCCTCCCGTCACGTCCCGCTCGTCGATTCAACCAACTCCTCTGCGACTGCGCCTCATTCAGTCAATCAATCTCACAATTTAATCAGTCGCCGCCCGCCAAACGTCCCTTCCAATCCCATCTGCAGACGCATCCTTTGCTTCTTCTCCTCCTTCTTCTCTTCAATTCAATTCAATATGAGACAACGCACCTGAATCTGAATCTGAATCGCCATCGCCATCGCCAAGCAAGCGGCCTAGGCGGAAGGATGCAAGGGCCGGACCTCTCCTTTGGAGGTGCACATGTCACTGTTGCCGCCGCCTGCCGTGTGCTCCTCTCCTCTGCTCTGCTCCCACGGTCGCCAGTAGAAAGACTACCCTCCCTCGCCCGCCATAAACATCCACCAATACACCGACCTCGTCTCCTTCCCCTTCGTCGATTCAGGCGGCTCTCCACTCCATTTCTCCCGCCTCCTCCTCACCGCATCACATCCGTCGCCACCGCAGCAACCGCCCTTCTTCGCCGTCGCCTCCCACGCTCCGGCTCCGGCCAAACCCACCACCACGCACCACCCGACCCGACCCGACCGATGAGTGCAAATTCTCTGCTTTCCTTCGCCGCCGGCCGTTACTAACCACCGTCCCTCCCGATGCTCTGTTTCTGTTTCTGTTTCTGTTTCTGCTCCGCTAGCCTACTCTACTCCGTCGCTCACGCACGGCGTATTTCCCTCTCTCTTTTTGAAGTCCAAATAAATCAACTGACCACTTTCCCCTAAATTCATTATACATTGGGATTTTTCTAGATCTTACTGCAATTTTCTCAGAATTGACTCCAACCATTTTGTTTAAAAAAATAATAATTCTAATTATGTACACCCACGTTTGAAAATTAGTGTTGTGTTTTGGAGCGGACCAAGTAAGTAGTACTACTTGCTTATACGCGTGGCTATCGCCGATCCCGCTCACCGACATCTTCTCAAACCGCCTGAAGGTTTGGAGGTACTCCCCGGTGAACACCTTTCATCGCGCCATCTCAATAAGCCGGGCGACCAATGGCTTCATCGCGAACCATCGGTGTGGTCTGTCGGTTGGTTTAGGAGTTGGGTGACCAGGCTCGCGGATAACAAGGATACGCTGACAGACTCTGCCATGATAGTTGTTTCATGCACAACCGACACATCATGCTCGCCACCACCGATGGCCACGGACTAGCCGCGCTACTTGACACCATCATTGCTTATTACTCCCTCCCTATTAAAATGAGTGTCTTAACCTTAGTAGTATAATCTTGTATTATAGTTAGTGCACGGTTGAAACATTTGTTTTGGGACGGAGGAAGTATGAGATTACCGTTTCAACAACAGCTGATTAGCTAGTACTCCATGGTTGACTATATACCTTACGCTCTACTATCATATCCTATGACAGCACCACTCTTGAAAGAATATAACCATATTATAAAATTATTAGTACCTTCATTCAATAGAATCAACATCATTACGAGCGTATGGAGTCTCGTGGCTTATGTAAGAGCATGTGTGACATGGTTTGGATAGCGAGCATCCAACAAAGCTATCAACAACTGAACTTTCCCATATGCATTTTCCGGATGATCGGAGGGTAACCTGTGCACGATGTAAAGGGAGATTGGTTGATGCTACACATGTCAAGGATGTCACTCCACAGTTGTCACATACTTGGAGCTGACCCATGTCGGTGCGACAGTGCCCGTACGAGATGAGTTTCTGCATGTGTAGGCGCCCCACATATTATCGTCTAGTAAGCCAGCTGTCTTCAACTTGTCCGGTCGACACAAGGCGGTGAATGTGTGTCGTTGAGGCCATTGCGTCGTACTCTTTGCTCGACCTGAAGAAACCGTTGAGTCGACAAGACGTCCAAAATCCGAACCAAACAAACATCATCTATGACCCCAACTGCATAAAATAATGACATGACGAAAGACATGCGGTGGAACATAGATACAAAACACATAAAAGACAAATTGTATCTAGTTAAAGTTTATTTGAGGTCTATGCACAAATTGTAGAAATGTTCTAACACTTACTCAATTGTTCATGTTGGTGATGTATTGGTGCCTATTTATAATGGCATCATACATATTTTCCACGGATGCTCGTACAATATCCTTGTCATTTCATGTGAAGAGAAAATTAAAAAAAAGAAAATTAAAAAAAATTCATGTGAAGAGGGAAGATATTGGAATTTGGGTGTTTGTGGGCCAACTGCACCGACACTAGCCTAATGTCATATGCATGACACTAGCTTAAGTTACTCCCTACTATAAATAGTGTCATATGCATGACACTAGTGTAAGTTATTCCCCACTATAATAGGAGGCCAAGCGACAGCGCCATGTAGCTCACAGCGGAGGTCAAACAGCTTGGGCGACAAAGGTGTCATCCGTCGGCCTCGGAGGTCATGCCTACGAGGTCACCACTGGGTATATATCCCACATGGCATTTATTTCTTTTAAAAGTTTTGTAGTTGAAGCCTATCAAAATTTTACAAATATCCTTGGGTTTGCATGAATTTCATTGTCTTTTGTTAAATAACTGTCTGAATTTGGCAGGGCGTTCAGTGAATTGTGTGACGTCCGCCCCTATCATTGTCCACAGGCATGCCCACGGATATTTGGTAAGTCCATTTTGATGATCCGCGTTGGGGTTGCCCTTAGAGCAACTCCAACGCATCGATTCGTCCATTTGTGTCCACACAGACAAAAAACTCTTTCCAACACATATACCCATTTTTTTCTGTCCGCTATGTGTTCGCTCAGACCCATTTCTGGTACAAATTTGCGTCAGTTTTGCATCCAAAGCAGACGTTCTTTGTGTCCTCTTCGTCCGTTTGGGACCGTTGCATGCGAGGCCTGTGTTGGGGAACGTAGCAGAAATTCAAAATTTTCCTACGTGTCACCAAGATCTATCTATGGAGAGAAACCAGCAACGAGGGGAAGGAGAGTGCATCTACATACCCTTGTAGATCGCTAAGCGGAAGCGTTTAAGTGAACGGGGTTGATGGAGTCGTACTCGTCGTGATCCAAATCACCGGAGATCCTAGTGCCGAACGGACGGCACCTCCGCGTTCAACACACGTGACAGCCGGTGACGTCTCACATGCCTTGATCCAGCAAGGAGAGGGAGAGGTTGAGGAAGACTCCATCCAGCAAGAAAGACAACGTGGCGTGGTGGTGGTGGAGGAGCGTGGCAATCCTGCAGGCTTCGCCAAGCACTGCGAGAGAGGAGGAGGTGTCACGGGAGGGAGTGAGGCGCGAGGGCAGGTGCGGCCACCCCTCCCTCCCTCCCTTTATATAGGTGCAAGAGAGGGGAGGGCGCAGCCTTGCCCTTCCTCCAAGGAAGGGTGCGGCCAAGAGGGGAGGAGTCCATCCTCCGAAAGGCACCTCGGAGGTGCCTTCCCTTTAGGACTCTCCCTTTTCTTATATCTTGGCGCATGGGCCTCTTGGGGCTGGTGCCCTTGGCCCATATAGGCCAAGCCGCACCCTACAGCCCATGTGGCCCCAGGCAGGTGGACCCCGATGGACCCCGGACCCCTTCGGCACTCCGGTACAATACCGATAACGCGTGAAACTTTCGTGACCAAAATAAGACTTCCTATATAAATCTTTACCTCCGGACCATTCCGGAACTCCTCGTGGCGTCCGGGATCTCATCCGGACTCGAACAACATTCGGTAACCACATACAAACTTCCTTTATAACCCTAGTGTCATCGAACCTTAAGTGTGTAGACCCTACGGGTTCGGGAATCATCTTGGAACATGGCCAGGGCGTTCTCCGGTCGATAACCAACAGAGGGATCCGGATACCCATGTTGGCTCCCACATGTTCCACGATGATCTCATCGGATGAACCACGATGTCAAGGTCTCAATCAATCCGTATACAATTCCCTTTGTCTAGCGGTATTATACTTGCCCGAGATTCGATCGTCGGTATACCGATACCTTGTTCAATCTCGTTACGGCAAGTCTCGTTACTCGTTCCGTAACACATCATCCCGTGATCAACCCCTTGGTCACATTGTGCACATTATGATGATGTCCTACCGAGTGGGCCCAGAGATACCTCTCCGTTTACGGAGTGACAAATCGATCTCGATTCGTGCCAACCCAGCAGACACTTTCGGAGATACTTGTAGTGCACCTTTATAGCCACCCGATTCACGTTGTGACGTTTGGTACACCCAAAGCATTCCTACGGTATCCGGGAGTTGCACAATCTCATGGTCTAAAGAAATGATACTTGACATTAGAAAAGCTTTAGCATACGAACTACGCATCTTTGTGCTAGGCTTAGGATTGGGTCTTGTCCATCACATCATTACGCTAATGATGTGACCCGTTATCAACGACATCCAATGTCCATGGTCAGAAGCTGTAACCATGTATTGATCAACGAGCTAGTCAACTAGAGGCTTACTAGGGACATGGTGTTGTCTATGTACCCACACATGTATCCGAAGTTTCCTATCAATACAATTATAGCATGGATAATAAGCGATTATCATGAACAAGGAAATATAATAATAACTAATTTATTATTGCCTCTAGGGCATATTTTCAACAGTCTCCCACTTGCACTAGAGTCAATAATCTAGTTCACATCGCCATGTGATTAACACTCACAGTCACATCACCATGTGACCAACATCCAAAGAGTTTACTAGTGTCATTAAACTAGTTCACATCATCATGTGATTAAGACTCAATGAGTTACGGGTTTGATCATGTTTTGCTTGTGAGAGAGGTTTTAGTCAACGAATTACGCAACATTCAGATCCGTATGTATTTCGCAAATCTCTAGGTCATATTGTAAATATCGCTTCCACGCTCCACTTGGAGCTATTCCAAATGGTTGTTCCACTATACGTATCCGGTTTGCTACTCGAGTCATTCGGATAGGTGTTAAAGCTTGCATCGGCGTAACCCTTTACGCCGAACTCTTTATCACCTCCATAATCGAGAAACATGTCCTTATTTACTCCAAGGAAAATTTTGATCATTGTCCAATGATCCATTCTGGATCATTCTTGTACCTTATAGTGACTCATGGCAAGGCACACTTCCGATGCGGTACACAAAGATAGCATCTTTGTAGAGCCTACGTCTAAGGCATAGGGGACGACCTTCGTCCTTTCTCTCTGTTCTGCCGTAGTCGAGCTTTAAGTCTTAACTTCATACCTTAAATCTCAGGCAAGAACTCCTTCTTTGACTGATCCATCTTGAACATCTTCAAGATCATGTCAAGGTATATGCTCATTTGAAAGTACCATTAAGCGTTTTTGATCTATACCTATAGATCTTGATGCTCAATGTTCAAGTAGCTTAATCTATGTTTTCACTTGAAAAACACTTTTCAAATAACCCTATATGCTTTCCAGAAATTCTACATCATTTCTGATCAACAATATGTCAACAACATATACTCATCAAAAACTCTATAATGCTCCCACTCACTTCTTTGGAAATACAAGTTTCTCATAAACTTTGCATAAACCCAAAATCTTTGATCATCTTATCAAAGAGTATATTCCAACTCCGAGATGCTTACTCCAGTCCATGGAAGGATCATTGGAGCTAGCATACCTTTCAGCATCCTGAGGATCGACAAAACCTTTACGATTGTATCTCATACAACCTTTCCTTACGAGCTGGTAAGGAAACTCGTTTTGACATCCATACGCTAGATTTCATAAATGCAGCTAATGCTAACATGATTCCGATGGACTTAAGCATCGCTACGGATGAGAAAATCTCATCGTAGTCAACTTGTGAAAAACTCTTTGCCACAAGTCGAGCTTCATAGATGGTGACATTACCGTCCACGTCCGTCTTCTTCTTAAAAATCCATTTATCTCAATAGCTTGCCGATCATCGGGCAAGTCCACCAAAGTCCATGCTTTGTTCTGATACATGGATCCTATCTTGGATTTCATGGCCTCTAACCATTTGTCGGAATATGGGCCCACCATCGCTTCTCCATAGCTCGTAGGTTCATTGTTGTCTAGCAACACGACCTTCAAGACAGAGATTCTTGTACCACTCACGAAGCGACCGCATCCTTGTCACCCTACGAGGTGCGGTAGTGACTTGATCCAAGTTTCATGATCACTATCATAAGCTTCTACTTCAATTGGTGTAGGTGCCACAGAGCAACTTCACGTGCCTGCTACACACTAGTTGTAGTGACGGTTCAATAACCATATCAAGTCTCCACCATCCTCCCACTCAACTTTTCGAGACAAACTTTTCCTCGAGAAAGGACCTGATTCAAGAAACAATCCCTATTGCTTTCGAATCTGAATTAGGAGGTATACCCAACTGTTTTGGGTGTCATATGAAGATGCATTTTATCCTTTGGGTTCGAGCTTATCAACCTGAAACTTTTTCACATAAGCGTTGCAACCCCAAACTTTTAAGAAACGACAACTTAGGTTTCTCCAAACCATAGTTCAAACAGGGTCGTCTCAACGGAATTACGTGGTGCCCTATTAAAGTGAGTGCGGTTGTCTCTAATGCCTAACCCATGAACGATAGTGGTAATTCGATAAGAGACATCATGGTACGCACCATATCTAATAGGGTGCAACTATGATGTTCGGACACACCATCACACTATGGTGTTCCAGGTGGTATTAATTGTGAAACAATTTCCACTATGTCTTAATAGCGTGCCAAAGCTCGTAACTCAGATACTCATCTCTATGATCATATCATAGACATTTTATCCTCTTGTCACGATGATCTTCAACTTCACTCTAAAATTACTTGAACCATTCAATAATTCAGACTTGTGTTTCATCAAGTAAATACACTCAATATCTACTCAAATCATTCGTGAAGTAAGAACATAAAGATATCCACTGTGTGCCTCAGCACTCATTGGACTGCACACATCAAAATGTATTACTTCCAACAAGTTGCTTTCTTGTTCCATTTCTTCGAAACGAGGCTTTCGGTCATCTTGCCCATGTGGTATGATTTGCATGTCTCAAGTGATTCAAAATCAAGTGAGTCCAAACGGTCCATCTGCATGGAGTTTCATCATGCGTATACACCAATAGACATGGTTCAGCATGTCTCAAACTTTTCAAAAACGAGTGAATCCAAAGATCCATCAACATGGAGCTTCTTCATGCGTTTTATACCAATATGACTTACATGGAAGTGCCACAAGTAAGTGGTACTATCATTACTATCTTATATATTTTGGCATGAAAATGTGTATCACTACGATCGAGATTCAATAAACAATTCCTTTAGGTGCAAGACCATTGAAGGTATTATTCAAATAAATAGAGTAACCATTATTCTCCTTAAATGAATAACCGTATTGCGATAGACATAATCCAATCATGTCTATGCTCAACGCAAACACCAAATGACAATTATTCTGGTTTAATACTAATCTTGATGGTAGAGGGAGCGTGCGATGTTTGATCACATCAAACTTGGAAACACTTCCAACACATATCGTCAGCTCACCTTTAGCTAGTCTCCGTTTATTCCGTAGCATTTTATTTTGAGTTACTAACACTTAGCAACCGAACCGGTATCTAATACCCTGGTGCTACTAGGAGTACTAGCAAAGTACACAATAACTTAATGTATACCTAATATACTTCTATTGACCTTGCCAGCCTTCTCATCTACCAAGTATCTAGGGTAATTCTGCTCTTAGTGGTTGTTCCCCTTATTACAGAAGCACTTAGTTTCGGGTTTGGGTTCAACCTAGGGTTTCTTCACTAGAGCAAAGAAATGATTTGCCGTTTCATGAAGTATCCCTTCTTGCCCTTGCCCTTCTTGAAACTAGTGGTTTCACCAACCATCAACAATTGATGCTCCTTGTTGATTCCTACTTTCGCGGTGTCAAACATCTCGAATATCTCAAGGATCATCATATCTATCCCTGATTTGTTATAGTTCATCACGAAGCTCTAGCAGCTTGGTGGCAATGGCTTTGGAGAAACATCACTATCTCTGAAAGATCAACTCCCACTCGATTCAAGTGATTGTTGCACTCAGACAATCTGAGCACAAGCTCAATGATTGAGCTTTTCTCCTTTAGTTTGCAGGCTAAGAAAATCGCCGGAGGTCTTATACCTCTTGACGTGGGCACGAGCACGAAATCCCAATTTCAGCCCTCGAAACATCTCATATGTTCCGCGACGCTTCAAAAACGTCTTTGGTGCCTCAACTCTAAACCGTTTAACCGAACTATCACGTAGTTATCAAAACGTGTATGTCCGATGTTCGCAACATCCATGCACGACGTTTGGGGTTCAAAGACACCGAGCGGTGCATTAAGGTCATAAGCTTTCTTACATGCGCATAATCGCCATCATCAACTTTCAACTATATTTTCTCTAGGAACATATCTAAAACAGTAGAACTATAGCGCGAGCTATGACATAATTTGCAAAGGGCTTTTGACTATGTTCAGGATAATTAAGTTCATCTCATGAACTCCCACTGAGATAGACATCCCTCTAGTCATCTAAGTGATTACATGATCCGAGTCAACTAGGCCGTGTCCGATCATCACGTGAGACGGACTAGTCATCATCGGTGAACATCTTCATGTTGATCGTATCTACTATACGACTCATGCTCGACCTTTCGGTCTCTTGTGTTCCGAGGCCATGTCTGTACATGCTAGGCTCGTCAAGTCAACCTAAGTGTTCCGCGTGTATAAATTTGGCTTACACCCGTTGTATGTGAACGTAAGAATCTATCACACCCGATCATCACGTGGTGCTTCGAAACGATGAACTTTCGCAACGGTGCACAGTTAGGGGGAACACTTTCTTGAAATTTTAATGAGGGATCATCTTATTTACTACCGTCGCTCTAAGCAAATAAGATGTATAATCATGATAAACATCACATGCAATCAAATAGTGACATGATATGGCCAATATCATATTGCTCCTTTTGATCTCTATCTTCGGGGCTCCATGATCATCATCGTCACCGGCATGACACCATGATCTCCATCATCATGATCTCCATCATCGTGTCTCCATGAAGTTGTCTCGCCAACTTATTACTTCTACTACTATGGCTACGGTTAGCAATAAAGTAAAGTAATTACGTGGCGTTGTTCAATGACACGCAGTCATACAATAAATAAAGAAACTCCTATGGCTCCTGCCGGTTGTCATACTCATCGACATGCAAGTCGTGATTCCTATTACAAGAACATGATCAATCTCATACATCACATATCATTCATCACATTCTTCTTGGACATATCACATCACATAGCATACCCTGCAAAAACAAGTTAGACGTCCTCTAATTGTTGTTTGCATGTTTTACGTGGCTGCTATGGGTTTCTAGCAAGAACGCTTTCTTACCTACGCAAAACCACAACGTGATATGCCAATTGCTATTTACCCTTCATAAGGACCCTTTTCATCGAATCCGTTCCGACTAAAGTGGGAGATCGGCACCGCTAGCCACCTTATGCACCAAGTGCATGTCGATCGGTGGAACCTGTCTCACGTAAGTGTACGTGTAAGGTCGGTCCGGCCGCTTCATCCCACAATACCGTCGAAACAAGATTGGACTAGTAACGGTAAGCATATTGAACAAAATCAACGCCCACAACTACTTTGTGTTCTACTCGTGCAAAGAATCTACGCAATAGACCTAGCTCATGATGCCCTTTGTTGGGAACGAGCAGAAATTCAAAATTTTCCCACGTGTCACCAAGATCTATCTATGGAGAGAAACCGAACGAGGGAAGGAGAGTGCATCTACATACCCTTGTAGATCGCTAAGCGGAAGCGTTTAAGTGAACAGGGTTGATGGAGTCGCACTCGTCGTGATCCAAATCACCGGAGATCCTAGTGTCGAGCGGACGGCACCTCCGCGTTCAACACACGTGACAGCTGGTGACGTCTCCCATGCCTTGATCCAGCAAGGAGAGAGGGAGAGGTTGAGGAACACTCCATCCAGCAGCAGCACAACGGCGTGTTGGTGGTGGAGGAGTGTGGCAATCCTGCAGGGCTTCGCCAAGCACCTGCGGGAGAGGAGGAGGTGTCACGGGAGGGAGGGAGGCGCCAGGGCTTCAGGTGTGGCCACCCCTCCCTCCCCTCCCTTTATATAGGTGCAAGAGAGGGGAGGAGGGCGCAGCCTTGCCCCTTCCTCCAAGGAAGGGTGCGGTTAAGAGGAGGGAGGAGTCCATCCTCCACGAAGGCACCTCAGAGGTGCCTTCCCCTTTAGGACTCTCCCTTTTCTTATATCTTGGCGCATGGGCCTCTTGGGGCTGGTGCCCTTGGCCCATATAGGCCAAGCCGCACCCCCTACAGCCCATGTGGCCCCCCGGGGCAGGTGGACCCCCGGACCCCTTTCGGCACTCCCGGTACAATACCGATAACGCGTGAAACTTTTTCGACGACCAAAATAAGACTTTCTATATATAAATCTTTACCTCCGGACCATTCCGGAACTCCTCGTGACGTCCGGGATCTCATCCGGGACTCCGAACAACATACGGTAACCACATACAAACTTCCTTTATAACCCTAGCATCATCGAACCTTAAGTGTGTAGACCCTACGGGTTCGGGAATCATGCAGACATGACCGAGACGTTCTTCGGTCAATAACCAACAACGGGATCTGGATACCCATGTTGGCTCCCACATGTTCCACGATGATCTCATCGGATGAACCACGATGTCAAGGACTCAATCAATCCCGTATACAATTCCCTTTGTCTAGCGGTATTATACTTGCCGAGATTCGATCGTCGGTATACCGATACCTTGTTCAATCTCGTTACCGGCAAGTCTCGTTACTCGTTCCACAACACATCATCCCGTGATCAACCCCTTGGTCACATTGTGCACATTATGATGATGTCCTACCGAGTGGGCCCAGAGATACCTCTCCGTTTACCGGAGTGACAAATCCCAGTCTCGATTCGTGCCAACCCAATGACACTTTCGGAGATACCTGTAGTGCACCTTTATAGCCACCCGATTACGTTGACGCGTTTGGTACACCCAAAGCATTCCTACGGTATCCGGGAGTTGCACAATCTCATGGTCTAAGGAAATGATACTTGACATTAGAAAAGCTTTAGCATACGAACTACGATCTTTGTGCTAGGCTTAGGATTGGGTCTTGTCCATCACATCATTCTGCTAATGATGTGATCTCGTTATCAACGACATCCAGTGTCCATGGTCAGGAAACTGTAACTATCTATTGAGCAACGAGCTAGTCAACTAGAGGCTTACTAGGGACATGGTGTTGTCTATGTACCCACACATGTAGCTGAGTTTCCTATCAATACAATTATAGCATGGATAATAAACGATTATCATGAACAAGGAAATATGATAATAACTAATTTATTATTGCCTCTAGGGCATATTTCCAACAGCCTGACCCACCTGTCATAGACCAATCACCTCCCACCTCTCTCGCTCCTCCTTTTCTCTGCTTCCGCACGATCCACCCCGTGACTCCACACGCTACGACACGCGCCCATGTCGCCGCCTGGCCTACGCCGCTGCCGCAGCGGGAGCCCCCCCGGCGTCTGGCTCGGTCTCAACCCTCCTCGTTTGGTCGGTACTGCTGCTGCATGCCTCGTGGGGTAGGCGCGCTGTGTCGTCCGGCGCAAGCGGCGACCACCGCGTGAGGACTAGTGGGGTAGCGGCGGCGGGGTTGTCATCGATGGGGTGGCGATGTGTAACTCTGAATTTATCAGAAACTTCTTGCGTTGTTTCTGAATCTCCATGTTCGCTCGTGTGTGTGTCCAAATGGGTAGCATCGTTGGCACACTAGTCGGCCGCCCGTTTTGCCGACCTAAACCGGACAAAACGCAGGAAAAAAGGACAAGATTTGGGTCGCTGCGTTGGAGTTGCTCTTAAGAATGCTACTATTTCATGCGCGTTCAATTTAAAGTATAATATTGATCTTAATAATATTGATCTTATTTGAGAGATATTATTGCGTGGATCTCATGCAGTCAAACGGTTCATATATCAGAACTCTAAATAAAAAATGCATTGCATACATATTTTAAGTAAAGTTCCAAAGACAATGTTTGAATGCATGAACGGTGTACGACCAATCCCAACTTACCTAGCCTGCCTGTAGCTTCCTTAATATTTTGTTTGGCCTGTGCCGACGCTAGCTAGGTGATTCAACCAAGTCAACTATGGAGCTCCATCCTGAAATCTTTCACGCACTCCCGCCCGCTGTACTCTAAGAATTTGCAGGTTCAAAGCAAATTGAGATCGACATCTAACAAGTCGGAGTCTCCTCTGGTGTAGATGAACGGTTCAGATCGATTGTAGAGGGGGTCAATCCGTGGGAGGGTCATGCTGGCCAATCACAAACGAGTGAAGTCTATTTTAAACCCTGAGGATGTAGAGGACAACGGAAATGAACCCCAACGTCTAAATCCCTGAAGTCCATACCCTGACCTAAACAATCCCGGTCATTTTTGATCTTTGGTCTGTATCTAAACAGGGGGATTCACATGAGGCTCAGGGAAGACTGGGATCAGGGGAGTGAATCAATTACCTGAAGGTGGGTCCCAGGCTCCAGCAACCTGGAATCAGATCATCCACCATTCGTATGGGACTCTGGGTTAACTATCGAGTATCCAAAGCCTCCTGTTGGTCGATCATGCTAAGCCGTATTTCTACAATGGGTATGGGCCATGCATGCACATGGCTGATGGCTTTCCTTCTCGTTCAGCAATGCAACAAGAGGTATCAAACCTAACAAGATGCTCCAACATTGTCCAGGACGACGACAAGGCGGTCACGGCAGGGTGCCTCGCATGCGGCGTTGAACACAAGATGTGGGAGAAGATGTGGTAGTCTCGGGCTCCTAGCCACGAGCTCCATCGCCTTGGAGTACACCGGACTCTGGTTCTTGGCTACGCAAGCGATCGGGGTGGAGCAACGAGCATGTAGCGGCTGTTTGCCCGAGCGGCCATGTACACGGGGATTAGCAGGGCAGCAAGCAGTGGCCTCCGCGGGCACCCCATCGCGCACGCTATCGTCGTAGGAGAAGCGTGCGCCCCGTGACCTCGTCCGCGGGAGGAGGCGCGCATGCGTCCATGCACACTCCGAGGCGCGCGGTCGCCAAGGATGGAACAAGCGCCGCTCGAGGGTTCCTGATGTGCACGCTTGCGTCGGCCAGTAACGCGTAGCCGGCGACGCCACAGCACGGGGCTCCATCATTCATCTGCACCACTGCATCGGCTATTCCTACGCGCACACCAACACACTCAGCTCCGCCCCTGCCGCCAGCTTCTCGAGCTTCACCGCGAGGCCGCGGCAGCGGCAAGCCACGAACGGGCTCGTCGCTGAGGTGGCCGAGGCGTTCTCACCATGGAGTACGCGGAGCGGCTGAGGACAAGCCATTGCTTCCGGGGAAGAAGACGGCGCCCGCGTCGAAGTGCTGACATAGCAGTCATTTATTTGGTCAAAGTCAAAATCCCAGCCTTCCCTGTGCCACGTCATCCAATCCACTCCTAAAAATGCCTCAAGGTAAAAAACAACCGGGATCAGTGAGTTCAAGATATGGACTTCAGGAATTTTGACGTCGGGGTTCATTTATATCGCCCTCTACAACCGTATCATGCACGCGGATCGACTCCTCCGTCGCGAAAAAATTGGCGCTCAAAAAGATCCCATCTCGATGGTTCGCGGTCATGAAAAATTTCATTTCAGGTTCAAAGCAAAATTGAAAATCCATCCATTCCCCACCCCACCAAACCAACCCGAACCACACCCAAATGCCCTCTTCCTCTCCCGGCCTCTCCCCAAGATTCGATTCCACCCAACCGCCGCCGCCGCCGACCTCCTCTCCCCAAGCCCACCGCCGGCCCCCCACCCCCTCCCCCCCTCCACCTCCACATCCACATCCACCTCGCCAGCAGCCGCAGCCATGGACAGCGCCGCCCGAAACCCTAGGCTTCCGGAACCTGTTCTCCGGGCTGCCACAGCGCGACCCACCTGCTGCGGTGCTGCCTCCTGTCCTGCCGTCACGCGCGACCCACCCGCGGCGAAGACGCCTCCTCGCCGTGGCCTTGTGCCGGCCCCGTACCCTAGGCTTCCGGAACCTGTTCTCCGGGCGCGGCGCAGGGGAGGGCTTCCTCCTCTCCGCCGTTTCCCGCAGCAGCTGCTCCTGGAGTCCCCTCCTCGCCTCCTCTGTTGAGCGGCTCGGAGGTTTCCCGTGCCTGTTGAAGACGGCGACAGATCTTGCCGTCTTTGGAGCCATCCGTCCGTCAACCTCACCACTGCAGGCAATGGCATGTCTTCCTGCAGGTAGCACCACCCTCTCCCTCTCCCTTCTCCCTTTCATCAAATCATTTCCTTCCTTTCGCTACCAGCTGCTGCAAATGCCAACTAATTTTGGCCAAATCAAGGCACATCCTCGCATCTCCTTGATGATTTATTTATACTGTAACTAACTCAAAGAAAGCCTTTTTATTTTGCAGGGACTTGTTGACTGCTTCTTCCTACGCAGAGGACGCCCGCAAAGGGATCAACAGCATTCACTAATCAATGTGGCAACCCCTCCTTGGACCTAGAGCTGCAGGTGTTAATTTCTTCTCATTCAGTTTGATTTCTTGGCACCCTGTTCATGTGTGTGGTGTTAGCCAATTGGTAGTGGAATATTATGTGTGGTTAGTGTGAGTTTATTCTTCCTGTGAGTGAACATTCCTTTTTTTTTCTGGGTCTGTCTGTCTTCAAGCAAGGGGCTAGAACTTGCAAGATTCAGTTCACAAGTACTCGTGGGCTTTGGCATTCTGCCTAATGTGGTGTCTTAGTCGTGACAGTTCAGTTGTCAGTGCAATATATTAAAAACTACTATGTCTCTGGAACAAATCGTCACTCTTTATACACTTAGAACTCGGTTTCTTTCATCTAAGCAACACTTGTGTGCCTTTAGGTTCAGCTGCTGTAGGGCTGTTAGACATGAGCAGTTGCTCATTAATTCTGCTGCTGCTCTTCTCCACTCGCAGTTAATACGAAAATGTTTTGGTTTTGCAGGATTCTGTGTTTTACTTCTTTTTGACACAATTGTGCATTGCCTTGTCTCTGCTCAGAACACAAAAGACCTTTCCTTAATTTGTACACCTTCTGTTCCTAAATATAAGATGTTTTGGCAGCTCAATTAAACTGTCAAAACGTCTTACATTTAAAAACAGAGGCAGTACTTGCTGAGTTACTACTCCCTCCATTCCAAAATACTTGTCGTGGTTTTAATTCAAATTTGAACTAAAATGATGACAAGTATTTTGAAACGGAGGGAGTAGATACTAGGCAAGTTACTCTTCATACATACTCAAAAATCATAACTTTTCTGCAGGACACTATAAACCAAGTAAAGTAAAGGGAGGAAACAATAAAAGCAGCCCAGTACTATGCTGCTTCTTGAGTTTTGTTTGGGTTCTGCATATACTCGAAGCAGCATAGCTGCAACATGTCTTACTGTAGATAGCTTGCTTGGTCTGTTGATAAAAAACTAAACCATTAATACAAAAGCAAGAGTGGTGCGAGGATACATACGTCCCCTCTGCTGTTACTTGGATAGAATTGTTTCCTGCTATTGAGTATTCTTAATTTTTTTATAACATGGCATTGCTATCTACAGCATGAACTACTGTTTCCTTTTCATAGGAATTGCGATATTGAGCTATGGTCAAAGGCCAAAAGTGTAGGAATTTCATTATAATTTTTAATTGTTGAGACTTGATAGTGCTCATCAGATCTGGTCAATCTATCCATGCCCTTGTATGGTCCAATGCATTCAGCAGTACACAGCATGGTACATAAGGTTTCACATCAAATGGGTTTATTTACTTGCTCATATATGCAAACGAGGCAGTCCCACGTCCAGCAACCCAAGATGAGGGTTGGCGAGCTCGGTGATGCCCAGCATGTGGGGGGAGTTATGTGCTGTTTACTAGTACTGCTACATAGTTCTCTTTTTCGCTGTAACATAGGTGGTGATGTTAGTTTTATTGCGTTGTGTCGTTGGGATTTTGAGCTGTTTTCTGACCTGTCATCTTTTAGTGTACTTGTCTCCCCGCTGGCTGGTTACTTCTCATGGTCAGAAGTTAGAACATCCTTTTTTTGGTCATGACTTCATGTAGATGTGTCATAGCTTTTCTTAGACTTATACTACTTTAAATGGATTTGGTTGTAATAGAAATGACATTTTCTTTACTTAACCTTGTTATATTGGCATGATTTGAAGATGTGTTAGCATGCACATGTATCGTGTTGCTGATTATGTGGGAATTTAGTATGACTAGCGTACGTGGATATAGGCTTGCACTCATGTATGATTACGTCTCTTTTTGTATTGTTTATTGGTTACCAAGTTAGCTCCTTTTCTTACTGTTATTGTTCGTATAGTAGCAGCAACAGTGTGGCCCCGTATTGACGCCAACCCCCCTCTCTTGCTTGTTTTTGCAGGCTCTGCTGCCGTCTTCCAAGCACGCCAAGTCCGGCGGAGGCAAGCAGAAGAAGGTACACCCCACACCCTCCCTCTACCTGTCTCTATCTCATGTTGCTCTCTCACTGCCTCTCATGGAGTTTGTTTTGCTGTGGGTGTGTGCAGGAGTGGGGCAAGGGGAAGCAGAAGGAGAAGGTGAACAATGAGGTGTTGTCCGACCAGGCTGCATACGACAAGCTGCTCAATCCCTCGTCCTCTCCAAGTAATGCCACCCTCCTCTGGATCTTCTTCTTCTCTATACTACCTGCCATTGAGATCGAGGCCTTGCAATGGGGTCAAACCATGTTAGTTTCTTTGTTGACACTTTGCATGATGAATTCCTATCGGTCCAATAGACAGCATTCCGTATTAGGATCTTTTGATAACTAGCAAATTCTTCTTTTCAAGTAAGATGCAAACATGTGAGCACTGTAATCTGTTGCTAACCACTAGTTTCAGTTAAGCGATCTTGTGTTAAGCAGCAGATTTTCTTTCCATTGATGTGTTGGTTTGACGGTATACTAGAGAGTCTCCATTTGCATGATTGTCTGCTTGTTTAACATGGACAAGATATGACTCCTGGTGCTGCTTATGAAAAGAAAAACCATACTTAAGATGGCTTGCTTGGTCTTTACTAATAAAAAACTACTGTTATAAAAAAGCTAGAGTAATGCAAGGATACAAATGTCCTCTCTGCTGTTACTTGTGTAGTAGTGTTTCTCGCTTTTGAGTATTCTTACCTTTCCTGTAACATGACATCGCTATCTACAGTGTGAACTATGATTTTTCTTTTCATAAGAACTGTGATTTTGGTATGTGATTAAGGGCGATCATTGTAGGAATTTCATTAGAATTTTAATTGTCGAGACTTGATAGTGTTCATAACATCTAGTCAATCAAGCCATTCCCTTATGCAGTTTGAATTCATAATGCATTCAACAGTGCAGTACAATATGGCATTTCCTGGATTACGAACAGTATTAACTTTGACATCCATCTAGCTTGACCAGGCCACCTATGAGAAGCTGCTCAAACCCCTATGAGCGCCTCAGGGTAACTAATTGACCATGGTTATGATACTGTTTTAGTTAGGATGGCCTTTAGAGTTTATATTTCTAGTATTTGAGCATGTCATTTTGGGTTGCTGGTGAATGTGAATGCTATGCTGTTCCGGCATTACTATTTGCTGGGTGCTAGTTTTTTTTTTTACATTGCTTGACTGAAAAAAAATCATGCCCATATATAGGAGGGTCTCCTCTGATTTATGAATTTCCTTTCTACATTCTAGAATTTCTATGGAGTAATTTTGATAACATGGGGCTCCGCTTCCGCTCCGCCCTCTCGCCTCTAGCCTAGCCTGAGCCCGCCCACCACCAGCCTCGCTGCCGTCGACTCCCCGCCGGTGGCTCTCCCCACCTCATCCCCTCCCCCATGGCCGCCTCGGCCTTGGCTCCTCTCCGTGGCGTGTCTCCTCCGAGGGCAGGCGCTGGTTTGACTTTCGGAGGAATCCTCCTGACGCTCCTCTGACGGCGTCGTCCGCCTTGTGGCGCCTCCCCCCGCTTCTTTGCACTGCCCTTGCCTTGGCCAGCCGTGGCTCGATTACTGCCTCGGCCGCCTCGGCCCCTTCGAGGTCGTCGTGTTTGAGCGAGCCGTGGTCGACGACAGCAGATTCGGCCATTGCGCGCGAGAATCACCGCCGTCCGCGCCGCGCCGGATGCCAAGCCCAGCCCGCAGCGCAGCCCGTCGGCTGGAGGAGGTGGCGGACTCTGCTCACGCCTCGACCATCGTCATCGGGTTCGTGGATCGCGCCAACGACATCCGGCGGTGCGCCTCGCCTCCGGTCATGACTCCTTGCGGCGGCTACCATCGACGTCTTGGCCGCACTCCTCCGGCCGCCCTCAGCTCTCCCCGCCCTACGCCACCACCTCCACCCCCTGCTCCGGCGCCGCAAGCGACCGCTGCCGAGCCATTGCGCGCTCCGTCGAGATGGAAGAGGCGGAGGGGGTGCTCTCCCGTGCGATGGTGGCCACGATCACGGGCAACAGGCCCCGGGTGTCCTCCGGCGACGTCTCCGAGCTGCTCTGCAGCACATTCGAGTTCTAGGAAGGCGACTTCACTGTCCACACGCACCGCCCTGAGGATTTCCTCATCATCTTCGGCTCCAGAGCTTCCATGGACGCGTCTTGCGGTGACCACTTCATCAGCTGCCCGCGTTTTGCCCTGTCGCTCCGCCCGTGGTGCAAGCTAGCTCATGCCGGCTGCGGTGGGTTCGAATACCGCGTTGAGCTTGAGCTCCGTGGCATCCCTGCCCAGGCCTGGCACTTGGCCACGGCCGAGCACATCTTAGGCGGGCGTCCGGATTGAGCGCCTCCACCGCAGACACGCTCCGCGCCGACCTCGCCACCTTCCGGCTATTTGGGCGTACCTGACGCGGCCCGGCATCCGACGCGCCACCACCCTCGAAATTGTCGAGCAAATCCCGGCCCGCTCCAGCTCCTCTGCCCCGACTGTCCGCACCCTCACGTACCCCATCTCCATCGCCGTCGTGCGCTCCGAGGTTGACCGCGCTCAAGCTCGCGACGCCCGGAGCTCAAAGCGGAAGGCGAGACGCAACGACGGTGCTCCCCACTGGCATGCTCCGGTCCCGCCCTCGCCACGACCACCGACGGCGCCGACGCTGCGTGGCATAGCGCCGCCGCTCCGACGCGCAGCCCTCTGGACGTGCCGACGGCATGGCGGTCGACTCCATTGGCTGGCGCGCTGACTGCCGCTCCGCGCGGGCCGACGGCGTCTCCACCTCCTCCTGGGAGGATGCGCCACCGCCCGTACGTGCGCCGGAAAAGGAGATGCTACCTTGGCCTTGCATGCGTGGGGCTCGTCGGCCTTGTCATCGTGCCAGAAAAGGAAAAGCGGGAAGGAAAGAAAGGCTGCGTTTGGAGAGCGGGCCTGCCGACAAACCTGATCTTTGCCGCAGAGCGTGGAGGAGGCCCTCTTGGCCGTGCAGCGCAGCTGCTGGGCGTGGACCGGTGGGCCCCCTCCCGTTGGTCCCATGCGCCGGCCTACCTACCATTGGTGGAGAACACGCCAGACTCATCCGTGGCTTGGACTCCGCGTCACTGGCAGCAGCGTGAGACCGCCATCTTGTGGGGTGCAGCTCTGTTGGGCTGCGGCCCCTCCCGGGATCCAGATGCTTTTGCCTCTGTCAGTGAAGTGCCAGACTCCCAGCCGCCTGCCCCCACCTCCTCTCCCGCAGACAAAGTTGATATCTTGTCGGGACAAAGCGATACCCAAACGTCAGCGCCTGCCGCTGGTTTGGAGGCTTCTGCTGCCTGGTCCCCCGCGACCACGGCTGGCGCGGGCGCGCATGATTCGAACCCGGCGCCAACACACCACGATGCCCCCGCCAACAGCCAACGTCTGGTTGTCAATTTTGGGCCAAGGCCGCTGCCTGACCCTTCACTCTGCTTTCTGACCCATGACGCCCACGCCCACCCGGCGGCCAGGCCATCGCGGCAGCTTCGTGCCGCCATGGCTGGGCCAAGCGAGGATGCGCAAGAGACGGCGCCCAACCACGCCTCACTGCGTGCCTGGCTGGCGGTTCGCATCTCCACTGTTGCCTATGCCGCTCCACGGCTCGAGTCACTGACAGGACATGGACGCTTGGCGACTTCTTGGCTGCTGCAACAAAGCATATCGGAGCCGCCCTGCCTGCGCCTGGTAAAAGGCCGCGGCGGCCTCTGAACTTCACCCCTCGTCGGGGACGATCAGCCTCCGCAGCACGCTCGCCCACGACAATGCCACCAACTGCTGAACGCCGGGCACAAGTTAATATCCTCCGCACCCTCGGGATCGTGGGCACAGACCAGCGGATCACCGCAGCAGAGATGAAGACTTACGACGGCATCTTCGCCGCGCCCATCCCGCTTGCCGTCCTCTCGGCCATTGCCGCGCTTGTCGACCGCGAGCTCCCTGCCGACGTGGCCCCTCCGCCGATCGTCTACACGCGCAGCGTCGATGCTTGCGAGACTTAGGCCTTGTTGAGTGGCACTCTCTTACCGTCGATCTTGTTGCATATGGATCACGGCCTTAAGATTGTCGTTTGGAATGTTCGTGGCCTTAACGCCCGCGCACGGAGATTTGCTGTTCGGTCACTGCTGGCCTCCACCGATGCGACCATTGTTTGTCTCCAGGAGACAAAAATGGCCATGATTTGCTCCTCGGTGATCCTGGACACTCTTGGTTCAGAGTTCGATGGCTACGTGTACACCAGCGATTGGCACGAGAGGTGGCATCCTCGCCTGGAGGAGCAGGGCCGTGAGCATCACGGACCCAGAGTTTTCCACGAACGCGATCACCGCCAAGGTTTCCGCTGGCTCTGCTGCCCCTTGGTGGTTGACGGTGGTTTACGGACCGCAGGAAGACATGGATAAAATCGCATTCCTCCATGAGCTGCGTGACATCCGGAGTGCGTGCCAGGGACCCTGGATGCTATGCGGGATTTCAATCTAATCTACCGCGGCGAAGACAAGAACAATGGCAACCTTCATAGGCGTATGATGGGCAGATTTTGAGGCTGATCAATGATCTTGCGTTGAAAGAGGTCTATCTCAATGGCCGCGGTATACTGGTCAAAGCAGCAGTCCCCCAACACTTGTGCATCTAGGCAGTGCTCGCACTTATGGTGGGAGGAAGCCCATGCTGCTTGCAACCTTCGTTGCCTCGCTTCTGTGATCTCGGACCATAGCCCGCTGTTTCTGGACTGTGCCCCGGTCCCGGCTGCCCTTCGGCGTTTTCATTTCGAGGACTTGTGGTTGCGCATGGACGGCTTCCACGTGACGGTGGACACGGCTTGGAGGTCTGTGCATGACGTTGACCCCTTTCGCCGGCTGATGCTTCGCTTGCTGCTACGACGCCAAGTTGACAAGCTGGAGCTCACGATCGATTGGCAACATTAAACATAAGATGGCAATCTCACGTGAACTCATTTCGTGCTTTGACAAAGCTCGGGAAGACCGGCAGTTGACGCCACATGAGGATTGGCTACGCAAACAGCTCAAGATCGGCTATCTTGGCCTCGCGTCCATGGAGCGCACATTTGCCCGGCAGCGCGCACGGATAGCCACTCTGAAAGATGGTGATGCCAGTGCAGCCTTCTTCCACCGGCAATGTTCCTTCAGGCGGCAGAAGAATAGGATTTTCAGCTTGACCGTGAACGGCCAGGTGGTCACCGATCATGAGCACATGGCTGAAGCGGCATTCACACATTATGATGCCTTCTTGGGCACCGCAGTTGACCGTGAATGCACGCTGGACCTATCGGAGCTGATCACGCCATCTGACCTGGCAGACCTTGATGCTCCCTTTAGCGCTGCAGAGATTTGGGAGGCGATCAAGCGGCTTCTGGCACGCAAGGCACCCGGACCGGACGGGTTCACTGCCGAGTTAAATGCGAGCTTTCTTTGGACCACGATGCGCCAAGACTTTGTGGATGTCTTCCGGCAGCTCTATGAGATGAGGGCAGCGGCTTGACAAACTCAACCAAGCGGCGATCACCATCTTTGCCGAAGCCTTGGACGCGACCATTGAATGACTACCGGCCTATAAGTCTTATTCACCTAGTGGCAAAGATCTTCGCCAAAGTGTTGTCCCCACGACTCGCCCGAAGCTGGACAGCCTTGTGAGTCGGAGCCAAAATGCGTTCATCGCCGGCAGGAGCCTCCACGACAACTTCATTCTAGTCAAGCAATCGGCCCGGCTTCTCCACCAGTTGGGTGCCCCGCGAGTCTTGCTCAAGCTTGACCTTGCACGGGCCTTCGACTCCCTAACTTTGGCCCTTCCTCATGGAAACCCTGCGCCAATATGGCTTCGGAAATAGATTTATGGAGTGGATCGCCATCCTCCTATCTTCGGCAAGCACACGCATACTGATGAACGGTGAGCCAGGGCCTCCTATCTGGCACCGCAAGGGGCCCTGGCAGGGTGACCCTGTGTCACCACAGCTATTTGTGCTCGCCGTTGACATCTTGGGCAGGCTCATCAAGCGCACTATTGACATGGGAGTCATGGCACGGCTACACCCGAGGCGCTCCATTCCCACTATGTCGCTGGACGCGGACGATGTGGTGCTATTCTGCCACTGCTCGCCCAGCGACATCATTGCCGTGCGGGAGGTCCTGACGCTCTTCGGCCGCGCTTCCGGCCTAAGGATGAACTATGCCAAGAGCTACGCCTCGCTGCTGCCTTTGTGACCGCAGACGGCGGCAATGACACTTGCGCACCTAGGCTGCCCCATCGTCAACTTGCCGATCACCTACCTTGGGATCCCCCTCACGGTAGGCCGACCAACCGCTGCCCAACTGCAGCCCCTAGTTGATGGGATTGCCGGCCGGCTACCCTCTTGGAAGGCCAACACGATGAACAAGCACAGGCGGCTTCTTGGCTGGTGAAATCTGTCTTTGGCGCCATCCCGTGCATCAACTACTTGCCTGTCGCCGCCTAAGAAGACGCCGTCAAATTGAGAAGATTGGCGCGCGGCTTCTTATGGGCGGCGGCGCTGCCGCCAATGGAGGCCCTTTGCCATGTCAGCTGGCGCTGCGTTTGCCGCCCATATCGTCACGGAGGCACGGGTGTCGAGGACACAGGCGCGCTGGCCTTGCTCTACGACTACGATGGCTATGGTTCTCGCGCACTGACCATGAGCGCGCCTGGAATGGCCTGGACCTACAATTCTCTGCCGAGGAGCGAGCGCTCTTCTTCGTGTCCACCACGATGACCCTCGGAAACGGAACAACGACATATTTCTGGGAAGACCGCTGGATAAATGGGCAATCCATTTGCGAGATCGCCCCGGCACTTTACAAGTGCATACCCAAACACCGGCGCAAAATCCGGACCGTCGCTGAAGGACTGCAAGGCCATAGCTGGGCCAGGGACATTCATGGGACCTTGGGCATACACGAGATTGGCCAGTACCTTCAAGTCTGGCTGGCGATCGAGCATATCACGCTCTCGGACACCCCTGATCAGCTAGTTTGGAGATGGACAGCCTCCGGCATATACTCTGCTAGCTCATGCTATCTTGCCACCTTCCAGGGATCCATGACTTGCTTCTCGTGGAAGCTCATATGGAAGAATTGGGCGCCGCCAAGAGTGAAGTTTTTTCACTGGTTGGCCAGCCAAGACCGGTGCTGGACGGCCGACCGCTTGGCTCGGCGGTCTCCAGCATCAGCCAAGATGCCCACTCTGTGACCAGGCTCCCGAGGGCGATCGCCACCTCCTCTTGGAGTGCCCCTTCGCCAGGCAGACTTGGCACGAAATCCTGTCCTGGCTACGGATGACCACTGCAGGGCCAAGCCACGAAGATTCATTGATGGACTGGTGGCTGCAGGCAAGGCAAAACACGCCAACACTGATGCGTAAGGGCCTAGCCTCCATCCTCTGTTGACACCATGGATGATCTGGAAACAGCATAGCGAATGCATCTTTGAGGGCGCCCAGCCCCTGGTTCAGGTCCTGGTCTCGAAGATCAAAGAGGAAGCCAAGCAGTGGGCAAGAGCGGGCGCCCACGGCCTCTGGCGTCATTCTGCCGCCCACCTGGGACGTGCACTAGTATCGCTGACCAAGGCTGAAGGCTGTAAGCTGTAACTTGTAACTAACCTCCTAGGAGGATTGTATCAAAACTCCACCTTTTCAATGCAATGAAATGCAAAAGCCCTTTGCATTTTCTCGAATTTTTTTTTTGATAACATGGCTCATATGATTGATCTTTGGCATTGCTTGTTTATTTCCAGATGATGCTAAGGTAGCTAGGTTTAATTTCCTGAAGTTGCATGGTATAGTAACTAATTGAACATGTCTATGGCACTGCTTGAGGTATAAATCAACAGATATGCTCCTATTTGATCTTTTAGCGAGTTCCTTGTTATGCCCTGATTATTTTTCTCTATGATTGTTGTGGTCAGGCCATAGTTGGAAAATCAGTGGCACGAGAGTTGTGTGATGAATAATGTGCTACTATGTTTGATCCTGCAGTTATAGGTTTCATAATATCGTGGATTAAGTTCGATACCTTGAGCTGATAAGAGTATTGGAGACCGCATCATGTGTCTTTGAAATGCTTCGGCATTGCGATGTATATTTGGGTTTCTGTTTTGAAGTTATAGTTGTTGTACTGAAAGCAAGGTAACTCTCTCTCTTGGCGAAAACACAAAGAAAATTAAGCTGAGGTCATGGTTGCTTTGCCGCGTTTCGTCTTAAAAAAGTTTGCCCAACAAATCTTTCGCAGTAGGTCCTGTTAGAGCGCCCTGTATAGTTGAGACACATCTCTTTGATGGGATCTCGTGCTGGCTTTTATATGTTAGTAGTAGGCAGTGAACTTGTTGCGACTGACAAATTGGGTATATCTTTGAAATTTTGATTTAAGAGAGGGAGAGAGATCCTTTGGAGTTATATGAGAGAAGGGTGGAAGCCACTGCACTGTTGTGTTTCCTGCCTGGTTTTAATTAGTAGATTCAAGTCCAGCTGTAGCTTGCTTTTATACCTTTGAATTCCATCATGTCTTGTGATTATTCACTTCAATTGACATCTCTAGTGTCTTTGTGAATATGTGACGAGTAACTTGTAAGCATATCTGTAATGGTGTTTTTGCTCCTGTTTAGAAGCATGTTTGTTGTATTCATGTCTGTCCTTTGGAGCCACGTACGCCATGTGTTAGAATTTATAAAGTGTGGTCATTTTGCCCCATTCATGAACAGTGGATATCTTTGCTCACAGTCATGTAATCTGTTGCTTAAATTCATATTGTGCTTTAGTAGATGTAGACTGCTTTTTGGTCAGTGAAATGCTAGCCTACATTTTTCTTTGTTAGATTACGTATCTGTTGTCTCTAGACATTCTCTTTGAATTCATTGACTGATGAGCTCTGTTGACCAGATTCACAAGTATCCATTCCTAGGGGATGAAGTACCCTGTGGCAAGCGGATCATCGACACCCATCTGCCTTATACTTGCCCACAAGCTCTCGTACGGCCGTGGCAAGCGGAACACTCTATGGCAACCGTCCACGAATGTGCCGCTATGACAACGAGTGCAAGCAACCAAATATATTTCAAAAAAGGGAGACCGGATCCTTGTTTGACGATTCCCCGTCTCAGATGTGTTTCTATCGGATTTATATGTTTGACGATTATTGAAGCACGCCAAGTTCGGCAGAGGCAAGCAAAAGAAGGTTGAACCCCACACCCTCCATCTATCCCTATCTGTTGTTGCTCTCTCATGGAGAAGATGAGCAAGGAGAAGGTGAACAATGAGGTGCTGTTCGATCAGGCCACTTATGACAAGCTGCTCAACCTCTCCATCCGCGCCTCAGGGTAATGCCATCCTCCTATGGATCTTCTATATACTACCTGTGAGGGAGATCCTTCGAAATTATATGAGATTTGTGAAAGCCATTGCATTGCTGTGTTTCCTAATTGATCATGGTTATGCTACTGTTTGAGTTATGATTCAACATATATGTTTGTTGGCCCTGCTAGGATAGCCTTTAGAGTTTATATTTCTGGTATCTGAGCTTGTCCTTTTGGGTTGCTGCCGAATGTGAATACGATGCTGTACCAGCGGTACTTATTTTGCTGGGTGATAGCTAGCTCGATTTGTATCCAAGAACTGTCTCTTCGAAACACAAGGTACTGCTTCTCTATAAGTGAGGTGCATGCATTTTGATCATGCTTATTTGTGTGGAATGGAATGAATTTATGAGTTTCAAACAGTGGTGTTTCTTTTCTGAATCTGATCGAGAATACAGTTTGTTGTAATTTTTGAACATGTTGCTTGACTGGACAAAAATTCATGCCCATATGGACGTGTCTCCGCTGATTTTAAATTTCCTTTCTACATTCTAGAGTTTCCATGGAGTACTTTTGATAAGAACAGGGATCTTTGTTATCGCTTGTTTATTTCTAGATGATGCTAAGCTAGCTAGGTTTAATTTCCTGAAGTGGAGTAATTGACAAAAAACTACCACATTTCACGTAACCGTCCCACAGAACTACTACATTTTGAAAAGTGACCAAAAACTCCAGTTTAACGCTGATTTCGTGACAAAAAACTACCATATCGAGTTGATGACTGATTGAAGCGTTTTAAGCGAGTTTCGACAGATCTGGCCCACGGTCGGAGACGGCAGCCGCTTAACGGCTACTTGGCGCTACTTTGCAGCGCATGTCGGTCGGCCTGGTCGGACCAGGACTAACCTGGCCGACCGGCTCCCTCGTCTTCCTCGCCACCGCACTCTCCCTCGAGCTCACTCGCTCACCCACTCTGTTCCTCTGCTCTCTGCTCTCCATTGCTTCTTTTCTTCTTCTCGCACTCAGGCGACACCGCGCCGCGACCATGCCGTCGTGGCCCAACAGCAACGAGACCTCTGACGATGACGAGTACATGAGCGAGTTCAGTGCCCTGCAGATGAAGTATTTCGTAAGTCAGCTCATTCTCTCCTCTCATCTGCTAGGGTTAGGGTTATGGTTTGAAGAAGGATTGGGATTTCTCCATTTAAGTTCAGATATGGGAGGTGTAGTTGATATATATGTGTTTCCTGCTGCGGCAAACTCAGGATCTTGTGATAGATCCAAGCTTTTGTGGGCTTGTCACTTTGAATCGATCATGAGTGCATCTGCCGCAGGCGGGAAGGCGAGCAAATTTGTGGCATTTGAAGGCACCGACACAGGCGTAAGATTCATAGGATGTGCAAGCGAGGTAATGAACCAAGTTGTCATGGCTGTGATTGATTCATTTTGTTCTTTTACGAATAATGCTTGCTGCATTTCTCATTTGTTATTGTGAATTTGTTTGTTAATGAAGAATAAAGCCCACTTTGTAAATTAAATTTTCGGGATGGTGTGAGCTGTGGTGTTT
Organism: Aegilops bicornis; assembly: GCA_021605145.1. NCBI lineage: Eukaryota > Viridiplantae > Streptophyta > Magnoliopsida > Poales > Poaceae > Aegilops > Aegilops bicornis. Next base: position 151,257,881 of record CM038670.1, on the reverse strand, counting down.
TAGAGTGGGTGGATGCCCTTGGCCTGTAATTTTGCAAAGGTGCTTAACCAAGCTACGAGATATGTATCATGAGGAGAACCTTGGTAGAGTCCAAGACAAAGAGGCTCATGAGATAGAGGTTGAGAAAGCGAAGAAGGAGCTGGATTCTCTTGGCAATCGGTCTGCAGTCGACTTGTGGATGATGTATCCAAGCTGTTTGATTACCAGGATGGGCAGAGATCCCATGACATGGGTCTTACAAGCCGTGCAATCAATGAACTTAAGGAGAAGAAGCATCGACTTGCGGGCGAGCAAAGATTGAGGTTCAAATGGAGAAGCTTAAGCTCAAGAAAGAACAGAGGTGCATCCTGCAGTCAAGTGATACCATTCAAAACACCGGAAAGCCATGAAGGAGATACAAGTGGAGAGACCTACTTAAAGAAGAGAAGAACAAATTTGGAGCATATCATTGCTGATCTCTTGAAGGCTGGTCATGGGTGCAAAGAGAAGCTAGACAAGATAAAAGAAGTTTTCATGGAGGAGTGAAGTGGTACCTATGGTTGGTAAGTGAATATGAGGCCTATATATAACTGGCCTACTACTAGAATTTGATGCATATATGCATCTTAATATGAACTACTCCCCTATTAACTGCCTATGGTTTGAGATCATTTTGGTTGTGTTGTTGGGTCTTTGTCATGCCCACGATGCGTAATGCTCTAAGATAATCCTATTTGTAATGCCCCACGAACCATGTTATCCGGATGTTGTTATATCTCTACACGCAATTTGTTCTTTGCTAGCTAGTTGTTGCTAATGAATCTGGTAACACCAAACAAACTGAAACTGAAGCTTGCATTACATAGGAGGTAGCATAGATAACACAAATTGTCTGAGGATGCAACATAGATAGCAATACATAGATAGATAGATAGCAGTAAATAGTTTGAGGATAACTGAAACCAGCCAACACTGAATAAGACTACTTGGCCCGAATGTGACAGGTTTCACATTCGATTCGATTAGGCGCCTGCCACTGATCCACGCTTACTGCTAAGCGGCTTTGGCGTCGTACCTCCTGCTTCACTTTGGTAGGATGATTTGGCAGCATCTGCACCTCATTCTTCGTCATCTTTGTCTTCATCGATGAAGATGATGGGAGGAGGCGGCGGCGAAACTGCGATCTTGGTGGTGCGATGATCTGGAGGTCGTCGTCATCATCTTGGTGCTTGTTTGCATTTGCTTCAGTGATGAGATTGTCTTTGGGCGGCGTAGTGGTAGTTCGCCCACCTTTGCCTCACTTGACATCGCCGGATCCGCCTCTTTCATTGCCCATAACGTATATCTATTGGCATGATCCCCTTACCTCGGTTTCCATCTGCTGGTCCATCGTTGCTTCTCCTCACTGTCGCCTTCTTCCTCACTTCCTCTGCTCCATCCACCAGCCCTTGAACGCTGGTGTACCTCGTGGCGACCTTCATGTAGTCGACGAAGAGGTCTTAAATCACCGCTATGTTGAACCATAAAGCATGGCAACCCATCCCTTGCCGGTTGGGAATGGGTTGAGCCATTGGTCGAAGAAGAGGAAGAAGCAGCCATGGTTGGAGCAGGAAGTGGTGAGTGCAGTGGTGTTGAGAGAGGTGAAGTTGTGGTGAGTGAGAGTGATGTGAGTAGAGTAGCTGAAGAAAGAGGGGGGAGTTAAAGAGAGGTGGAGTCAGGCAGTGGAGAAGTAAAACTTGTGCAGTAGTAGTTGACAGGGTGGTAGTTGGGCAGTAGTTATTGTGTGGTGAAACTTGTGCTCGTTAATTGATGTTGGTTGAAAGTTGTGCAAACTTGTGTGCTTGTAGTTGGGCAGAGGCAGCGGCGTTCAAAGTGTTCTAGAGAAATCCACATACATGCACAAATTCAGAAAATTCAGAAAATCAACGCATACGCATACATTCAGAACACAAATTCAGAAAATCCACACATACAAGTGCGCATACATTTAGAGCACAAATTCAAAAAACTAAAGACGCAAATTCAGAGCACAAATTCAGCACACAAATTCAGACCATACATTCATACATTCATACTGAACCTGGACCTGTTTTAGACGCAGAATCAAGGATTCTGCTCCACCTAGTCCTTGTGACTTGGTACCGATGGAAGGTTGCCCTATCTCTAGCCCACTAAATGATCAAATCATCGATGATGATTGTTCCATCTGGGAACACCTCCTTGAACTGCATCACGTCGAGGGAGTTGCGGGCTGCCATAATCGTGGCAGCCAGCCTCTGGCGTTGCTTTCGGCGTGCACAGGCCCTCTGACCCCTCCTTTCTACTCTTGCGGCCCTTCTTGCTGCTCTAGAACTCTCCTCCAGGTCGTCGACAACCTCTCCTAAGCTTCGATCCATCTTTGTGGCTAGGCTAGGGTTGCAGTGATGCTGGCGGCTAGGGTTTTACTGGTGCGGGGAAGGACAGGTTAGGGTCTTTTATAGACACCTCACGCAGGCTTGTGGACTGCGGTCCAATATGAGAGTCCAAAGCGAGGCCCATTTCCACCGTTAAGTGAACAAAAGGTCAAAACGCTTTGAAACAAAAAAAAGCACAAACTGCACAACAATTTCGGAAGCTGCATAACAGTTCGAGATAGCACAACAGTTCGGAAAAGTGCACGACGAGGTTCAGGAAAGTGCACGACGGAGTTCGAAAAGTGCACAACAAATTCAGATAGTGCGCATAAAACTAACCACAGTGCTATCGAGGTTTGATGAGTTACCACTACTGAGAAGTAGTCCGCCAATTTTGAGCTTGGGGTCCTCTTCCTCTTGCTCCCAACTTGAATATCGAAGTGGTTGCAGCTCTTGGTGCGGTGAATCCATGAGTCCTCCCTCCACTGCAGTCCTACCTCTTTTAGCTCTTGGTGTAGGGCACAGGTGCGAAGTAGAAGGACCTGGTTGAGATGCAGCTTGTGCTCCTCTTCTACCTCTTGCAACAGGGGACTGAGGTGGTTGTTGCGGCAGGTATATCGAGTAAAGCGCCTGTTTTCCTGCATGTCAAACATAACATTTGTTTCTAAAAGTCTACTCATTCAAAAGTGTTTGATGTTTTTTCCAAGCTTGCTTATTACCTGGTGTTTGTTTTTCCTCATCTGAAGACTAGGCTTCAGAATCTTGTTGCATGTTGTATACCTGTGTCCTTCCAAACCACAGTTTCCACATGTGATAGTGCCCATCCTACTTGTGTCTCTTGGAGCTGGAATTTCAAACTCTCCCTTCCTCCTTGCTGTCTGCTTTTTGCCTGCCTTTTCTTTAAACACAGGAGGATGAATGTCTTGAGTGTTTGTATCAGGCCAGCAATCTGGACCAGGGGAGGTAAATAATTGCTTTGTATGTCTCCATGTACAATGGCTTCTTGAAGAATTCAGACACATAGTCCTCGGGATGCAGCTTACGCTTTGTCATTGCAGATATGCCATGACTGCAAGGTACACTGTCATGTTCCATCTCTTGCAGTCACATGTGCAGGTTGCCATGTCCACACAATATTGCTTTTCTTTGCTTGTTACTTGCCAAATTGTTTCACCCATTTCTGTCGGCTGGCAAGATGCCAGCATATTTTTATTCTCCTCAAGAATCTACGAGTAATTTGGTGTGATTGTCCACTGCAAGTGCTGTAACTTCTCCCTAGTCTGTTGCCTCTTGATCATCTGCTTTGTCTGATCCCTTCAAACATTTTCCTTATTGGTTTGGATCTAACATCAAGTATCATCTTGTTGAAGACTTCACTAAGGTTGTTCACAACTAGATCTGTTTTGCAAGTATGGTCCATAGCATACCTAGCCCAAGCAGAGACTTCTATATTTTTAAGCCATTTCCAAGCATCCTCACCTTTGTGCTTTCAGCTCTGCCATCCCTAATTCATGCCCATGTCTAGTATAAGAGTAGCTAGCCTTGTCAACACACTTCTTTAGTTCTTTGCTACGTAACGGTGATTGGAAGTTGGCATATATGTGCCTAAGACAGAATCTTTGAGGTGAATGGGGAACACTTCATTTATTGCCTTAAGTAAACCTGTACATTCACAAAATAGATCTACATATGAACACACTCACATAATTCGGTGAATTACTATATCAACTAAGTTCAATGATTTAGTTTCTAACCTTTTGCACATCGAGATATTATTGTGTATGTTCCAAATTTGTTGCCACTACCAATGTAGCATCTCAAGCTGAGTTAAAACCAAGTCCAACTGTCTCCATCTTCCTTGTCAACCACACCAAAAGCTATAGGGTAGATGTTGTTGTTGCCATCCCTTCCTGTGGCAGCAAGAATTTGTTGTCCAGTGGTTAACTTGATGAAACATCCATCAAGCCCTGGATGGAGTCACACATTAGCTACCAAAGGAAATTGACACACAAATATGTACAACACAACCAGGACAGGAAATATTTACCTATAAATGGTCTACAACCATTAAGAAACCCTTCCTTTGAAGCTGCCAAACAGTAGAACATGTACTTGAATCTAGGAGTGGGTGCAGGGTTTTCTGGGTCAACAAATGTTGTGACAATACACCTGCTCCCAGGGTTTGTATCAAGAACAGCTTGAAGATAATCCCTCAGCCTCAAATACTGCTGCTTGTGGTCACCCTGCACCACACCAACAGCATTCCTCCTTGCCCTATAGGCAACACTTCTTGAAACATCAACTGAGAATTTAGTCTTAGTCTTCTTTATTAATGCATCCACAGGAGATCTAATGTCTTCTCTCAATGCTGGTTGTACTGATTTGGACAACCACTTTGTAGTAACCTTTGTAGTCTCTGCACATGCTCCACAAGTATGCAGCATATCACACTTCTTGATGCAGAAAGTTTTTTCATGAGCTATCTTAGATGCACTGATATGAAAATCACATCCATGGGCTCTCTCACGAGCACCAAACAATAATCCTATCAGGTGCATTTACGTGATCTTTGGAAATTCCTCGAGTCTGATGTGAAAATCCCTAAGTGCATCTCTGAACTCATAAACAGTGGTGAAGCACAATCCCTTACAAAACTGTTCATGTGGATCTGGAAGCTTCTCATTGAACCATACCCTATCCTTTGTCTTCTTCAACACTCTCTTCCTGCCACTTGCTAGTTTGAAAGCTCCTTCAGGCTCTTCTTCTTCATCACTAATGCCAACATCACCGGAAAACAAAATTCATTTGCTTGTGAAACCAGTTTGGTTTTACCTCTTTCTCAACCTCTTGGTGAGATCTACTGGTTGGACCAGGGTTTCTGACTGGCTTAAGTTTCTGGACCACTGATGTATCTACTTCTGCAGCTTCTTCTTCTGAGGGAGAACCTGGATGTAATTGCACATTGTTGTCATCTGGACCTGACTGCGCATCATCAGAAAGAAATTCAGACACATCAGTGTCACCTTCAAAATGGTTAAAGTCAGCTTCCATCTGCAGACTACTTTGCTTAAGCTCATCCTTTACATCACTCCTTTGCATCCACCAACTTTGTGCAACTTTGTTGAGTGTTAATGCAATGTTGAGCAAAATAACTATCTCTATTTTCATCTGCATTACGTGGCTCATCTGCCCTGACAACTCGTATGTTCACACTCGTTTCCTTCTCAAAGTGGATCAACATCTGCTGCACATCATGTTCAGAACCAAGATGCTCCATACCTTCTATTCCTTTCTCCTCATCGATAACATAGTACATATAATCATCAGCTCCATAGCCCTCACTCCGAGTAAGAGAAACCATAGTCAAAAATGATATGTCATTTGGTAAATTCTTCTACACACAGATTCTCTGGCTAAGAAATGGAACCAAATTTCCCACTTTGGGTCATCAATACTGCAACACAAATTGGAAAATTTATAATTAAATGGTCTGCACAATATTTAGTATCTGACAGTACAAGTTTTCTATTTTCTGACATTTTGGATTCAGTCACAACAAAACAAATTGTTAATGTTCCAAACAGATTTCTATCTATGCTCAAACATGGTTCTAATGGAAATCTAACTACGCAACTAGCCTATATATCGTGATTTCAGAAAAACATTTATAGATCTGTTGCCATACCTCGCGCCGCCAGCAGGACAAGGAAGCTTGCGCCGGCCTCGAGCTGCGCTTCTTCTCTTCGACGCTGCTGCTACACGCCGCCTCACAATCGTCTGGGACGGCTGAGATTGAGGCTGGGATTGGTTTTCCACCGCAAAGGAACTGCTGCCAAGCCAGTTATCAACCTCAACGAAGACAGCATCTCCGCCGCCCGACCGCGTCGGGCGCTCCTCAGCGATTCGGCGCGGAGTTTCGATCCGCCGCCGCCATGAATGAAGAGGGGTGAGCGAGTGAGCTCGGGGAGAGTGGGGTGGCGAGGAAGATGAGGGAGCCGGTCGGCCAGGTTAGTCTGGTCGGCCGACCGGCCGATTCTGAGCGTGGCTAACGGGCGGCAGGCGAGCGCCGTTAGCCGTTAGCGCGGCTGCCGTCCTGACCGGTGGGCCAGATCTGTCAGAAACTCGTTTAAAACGCTTCAATCAGTCATCAACTCGATATGGTAGTTTTTTGTCACGAAATCAGCGTTAAACTGGAGTTTTTGGTCACTTTTCAAAATGTGGTAGTTCTGTGGGACGGTTACGTGAAATGTGGTAGTTTTTTGTCAATTACTCCCTGAAGTGGCATGGCATTGTAACTAACACCAAATTCGGGATGGATTGGTGTGGTTCCTCTACGCCTAGGACACCAGAATATCGAACCATGAACGAGGAAAGGCATGAGATAAATATTGGCTAGTAATTGTGAAGCCCCAATTCTTGACTGAAAGGGACACCAAAGGAATGTATCTATGCTACTGCTTGAGTTGTAATTCAACAGATTTGCTTCTTGTCCATGGTGGGGATTGGCCTTTAGAGTTTAGATTTCCTGCCTAGGTCATTCTTGGTCTTGTTTGATAATATTGGAGTCAGACCATAGTTGGAAAATCACTGGCACAGCAGTTGTGTGATGAATGTTATGCTAGTACTATTTTTGATCATGTAGTTGTAGGTTTCATAATATCTTAGATGTTTAAATTCAGGAGTTCACGACCTTAAGCTGATAAGAGTATTGGAAACCGCATCACATGCCTTTGAAATGCTTGGCATAGCGATGTATATTTGGGTTTCTGTTTTGGAGTTATAGTTGCTGCACTAAAAGAAAGGGAACTCTTTCTTCTTGGTGAAAACATGAAGAAAATTAAGCTGAGGTCTCGGTTGCTTTGCTGCGTTTCGTCTTAAAAAAGTTCGCCAACAAATCTGTTTCAGTAGGTCCTCTTTGCCTTGTATAACTGAGACACTTCTCGGTAGTGAACTTGTTGCGACTGATAAATTGGGGATACCTTTGAAATTTTGATTTGAGAGAGATCCTTTGAAATCATCATATGAGAGAAGCATGGAAGCCATTGAACTGTCATGTTTCCGGCCAGGTTTGAATTAGTACATTCAAGTCTGGCTGTAGCCTTCCTTTATACCTTTGAATTCCGTTGTGTCTTGTGATTATTCACTGCAATTGACATTTCTATTGGCTTTGTGAAGATGCGATGACTAGCTTGTAAGGGTAATCGGAATGATGATTTTGCTCCTGTTTAGAAGCCTGTTTGTCGTATTCATGTCTGTCCTTTGGAGCCACGTACTCCATGTGTTAGAAATTTTAAAGCGTTTATTTTGCCCCATGAACAGTGGTGGATATATTTGCTCAGGGACAACTGCTGCTTGAATTCATATTATACTTGTAGATATAGACTGCTTTTGGTCAGTGGAATGTTAGCCTACATTTTACCTTGTTAGATTACGTACATCTGTTGTCTCTAGACATTCTCTTTGAATCCATTGACTGATGGGCTCCGTTTACCAGATTCACAAGTATCCATTCCTGGGGGATGTGCCCCGTGGCAAGCGGAGTATCGCAATGCATCCGCCTCTTACTTGCCCACAAGCTCTCGTCCGTGGCAAGCGGAACACTCCGCGGCAACCGTCCGTGAGTGCACCTACGGCCGCTATGACGGCTAGTGCAAGCAAACAAATATATTTCAAAAAAGGGAGACAGGATCCTTCTTTGGCGATTCCCCATCTCAGATTTGCTTTGCTGGTGCTGAAGCATAGCAGATTGACTGTTTGTCTGTCTCAGATTTATTTTTTTGACGATTGTCCGAGCACACCAAGTTCGGTGGAGGCAAGCATAAGAAGGTTGAACCCCACACCGTTCCTCCATCTATCCCTATCTGTTTTTGATCTTGCATGCCCTCATGACGTTTATTTCTTGTCCTCTGGGTGGGTTGCAGAAGTGGAGCAAGGAGAAGGTGAACAATGAGCTGCTGTTTGACTAGGCCACCTATGACAAGCTGCTCAACCCCGCCGTCCTCTATGAGCGCCTCAGGGTAACGCCATCCTCCTCCGGATCTTCTTCCATATACTACCTGCCATTGAGATTGAGACCTCACAACTGGGTGAAACCATGTGTAGTTTCTTTGTTGTCACTTTTGCATGATGAATTACAATCATTATTCTTCTTTGCGAGTAATATGTAAACATGTGAGCACTATAATCTGCTGCTAATCGGACTATATGTGATGACTGGCTGGCTCATAAATACTGGAATTTCAATAGGATCCAACCGTCCAGTCTAGATAGATCTCTTGTTAAATTGGAGAGAAAAAAAGATCACAACTTATATTTTTCTTCAACCTGTGACCCCTTAGATTTGACCTTGTCTTGATGTTTGGATTCCATCGCGATTTGGCGCTTTTGCTGGTGATATGACTCCGTTGTTGTGTGCTGCAGTCTGGAGCAGAAGCTTATTGCCAAGTGCCAGGGTGCTGACCCGGTGATGCTCATCAAATCCTACAGCTCCTACTGGCGCCCAGGAGTGTAGCTACATGCATGCTTCTATTGCCAACCCTACTGGCTGTCTCTTACCACTACTTCCTACTCGGCCACTACTTCGGCTTCCCCGCAGCATGATGATGGCCCCATGGCGGTGGTGGCCGCCTCTTTCTCGTTTCTCAGGTGAGTTCTAGGTCTCCTCCCTCTTTCCCTCGTGCCTTGAGACTATCTGGCCATTGAGCTGTGGCTGATTGTGGCGTTGACGGTTGAGCCAATTATTGAGGGATAGGTTATGTGCTTATGATGTCTGTGGTCTTCCGGCCGACACATGCATTTGTGATCATGAATGATCTTGTTGATAAATTGGCCCATCTGCTGATTCGATCCGTGTGTTGTTTTGGGTTTCTGTTTTGAAGTTACAGGTGCTGTTTTGGGTTTCTTTGATTGTGATAGCGATGTATATTTGGATTTATGTTTTGAATTTATAGTTGTTTGTACTGAAAGGAAGGGAACTCTCTCTTCTTGGCAAAAACACAGAGAAAATAAAGCTGAAAGTCTCGGTCGCTTTGCTGCGTTTCGTCCTAAAAGAGCCCGCCTAACAAATTTGTCTCAGTAGGTCCTGTTAGAGTGTCTTGTATAGCTGGGACACTTTCCTTTGAAATTGTATGTGGTAAGTGTGGAAGCCATTGCACTGTTGTGTTTCATTTGAAATTGTTGATTCAAGTCCGGCTGTAGCTTGCTTTTATACCTTTGAATTCCGTTCTGTCTTGTGATTATTCATGGCAACTGAAATCTCTGGTGTCCTGTTTAGAAGCATGTTTGTTGTATTCATGTCTGTCCTCTGGAGCCACGTACCTAGGTCGTGTGTTAAATATTTATAAAGTGTGGGCATTTTTGCCCCATGAACAGGGGATACCTTTGCTCGGGGACATCTAACTGCTGCTTAAATTCATATTTTTATTTGTAGATGTAGACTATTTTCTGTTCAGTGAAATGTTAGCCTACATTTTACTTTGTTAGATTATGTATGTCTGTTGCCTCTAGAGACATTCTCTTTGAATGCATTGACTGATGAGCTTGGTTTACCAGATTAACAAGTACCCATTCCTGGTGGATGAAGCGGAGCATCGAAACCCACCCGCTTCTTCATCGCCCACAAGCTCTCGATACTCTGCAGCAGCACTGAGTGTGCCTACGGCTGCAGCGATGACGAGTGCAAGCAAGCAAATGAATATATTTCAAAAAAGGGAAACTGGATCTTTGTTTGATGATTCATCATCTCAGATTTGTTTGCTGGTGCTCAAGCAGTGCAGATTGATCGTGTCCATCACAGATTTATTATCTGTTTGACGGTTGAACCTTTCAGTTTGAGCATAACGCCTCATATGGCTCGCCCTCCTCCTGTGTAAGGTGTGCATTCTTGGTATTCTACCGTAGGTTCTAAGGACCAATTAATCCTGATAACAGTTGTCGTATTTTACATGTTTCACATTATCAGGTCAATGCCAACTTGTGGTTACATGTGATAGTCACTATGGTTGGTATGTTTGTACGTGTGATCATATCAGGGTAATGAAACCAAGCATGGCTGGTTGCGATCCTCTCCTCATTTTCTTGTGGGTGTAATCATTGACTATTTGCTGAAGGGAAAACTTTATTTTTGCCACTCTAGATTTTGCCCACTTTGCTTATGCCACTCTAGAATTTGACATTTCACTTTTGCCACTCTTAGCTTTTGATAATATATCACTTTTGCCCTTCCGTGGCAAAAACAAAATTTTCCAAGTGGCAATTGTGATACATGTCAAATGCTAAGAGTGGCAAAAGTGAAATGAAAAATTATCGTTTTTGCCATGGAATGGCATTTGTGATGTATTATCAAAAGCTAACAGTGGCAAAAGTGAGATGTCAAATTCTAGAGTGGCATAAGCAAAGTTGGCAAAAACTAGAGTAGCAAAAACAAAGTTTTCCCATTTGCTGAATTAATACAAACTGCCTTGATGGTTCTTTGTAAAAAAGAAGAATGTGTAGAGGCTGGATAATATGTACTTCCTCCGTACCTAAATACAGTCTTTTTAGAGATTGTAATATAGACTACATATGAAGCAAAATGGATGGATCGAAACAATAAAATGGATAAATCGAAAAGGTAAATTGAGCACTACCTTGCATTTTGGTTTATGTCAACGAACTCCTTCGGCGTAAAAAATGCAGATGACTACCGTACGTGCGCGTGGTTAATAAGCTGATTGTTTATTGCAAGAAAAGTTAATCGTGTAACAAACAATAAAATGTGGCTATAGTTAATTTTTAAAACCTTGGTGGGAAACCCTAGCCGCCGGCCGTAGGCCCCTTCCTCCTCGACTCCTCCCTCGCCGCCGCCGGCTCGCGCTGACGGGTGAAGCCCGGTCAGCCTCGGTGGCTGCGGGGCCTTCCTTCCCCTGCTTGCTAGGGCCGGCGTGGGTCGGGGTCAGCGGGCAACGGCGTTGCGCTTGCCGAGGGCGTGATGGCGCGGCGGCGGGCGGTGGTGGCGGGGTCGGTGCCTGGCGGCGGCGAGATGGGCTCGGTTGTGTTCTGTTCCGCGTGGTTGCGCCTGGCGTGGTGGCGGCGGCCACTGGTGGAGCATGTCGGCCCCCTTCGGCGGGTGGCTGATGCAGATGCGGGGAGCGCCACTCCTGGCCGCGTGGGCGGCGGATCGGCGGCGAGCGTGGCTGGCTCCTGGGGCTTCCCGTTTTGCCCTTGGTGCAGATCTAGCGATGGTGCTTCCTCTCGGGGGGATGGATTGGGGGAAACCCCTTGGCTGTTCACTGCGGCCACGATGCCGACGACGCTCCGGCGTCGTTCCCCTTTTTGAAGGTGGCTTCGCAATCCCCCCCTCGCCCTCCCTTCCTCGTCCCGGGTGAAAGCCCCAAATCTTCGGATTGGGTGGTGACGGCGCTTCGGCGTCGTTTTTCTTCTTGAAGACACCACCTTGGAGCGGCGGAGTGGTGGTCGAGGCTTTGGCACGGGAGGTGGCTGCCGGATATCGCCAATGATGTCCATGCTCGGCCACTTGTGGTTGAAGTTGGCGCCAGCGCGCGGCGTTGGCTATGCTTGGTGGTGCGGCTGCCTGGTGCGGTAGTCGTGCTTGTCGCTCCCTCCCGGCAACCTGTTGGTCCTGGTCATGCGAGCTCAGGGGTGAGTGACTATGCCTGTCGACGGCGTAGTGTCCTCCGATCCAGGACTAGAGGGCAGGGGGCTCTCTTCGGAGGTAGAGACGGATGGCGGACCGGATGGCTTGGCTCAAGGGGGATGACGGAGCGTGACAATCCTCCTGCAGCGGGATCTACCTCGGCTTAGTTGCGGCGTGTGTTGGCTCCTGTTCACCGAGGGCTTCGATGTTCAAGCTTGTACTTGGTGCATTCGAGTCTTGTTAGTGGCTCCTTTGGTATCTTGTATCTTTGCCGTTTATGGCTTTTTCTTCCTTTCTTTTGTATCGTTGAACTTGTGACTCGGTGGGTGCTTTATAATATAAAGCGGGGAAACCCTTTTTCGATAATAGTCTCATTTTTTTTTAAGGGCATCCCACTATTTCTTGAAGGCTAGTCAATCGGTTCTTCTTCATAATGGTCCACCACAAAAAAAGAAGCCCAATATATACAACAAGGGCCTTGATTTCTAAGAATTAAATATGTACTTGCGAATGCGGATGCAGCAGCTGAGCAGCGCGCTGGCCTGGGTGGCAAAGATCGATTGATGCCACCTTTTTAGTCCCACCTCGGCAGACGGAGGAGGTGGTCACCAGCTTATAAGGTGGACTCTTATTTCTTTCTAAAATTCTATAACCACATGGAGGTACCTAGTCTAGTGTTGCATGCAAATAGCATGTGCACTCGCGTGGATTATTCGCGACTTAGACTTAGGACTTTAGACGCTTGGCGCGGCGACGATGAATACTTTGACTCTAACTGAAATGTTTTTGGAGTCTTGAGATGCAAATTTTTTTCTCAATTTTAGTTGCTTCAATAAATAAAAATTGTATGAATGAAGAAAAATGCTAAATTCCATATTTCCAATGAAGGGAAAGGGGGAGGAGGAAGAGCAGAACGCATCCATTCCCAGCGCACCCCTACGCTGATGACGGGAGGCCAGAGGACCGTCGTATCCCCCGTCTCTCCAGCCAGGCTTCCCACACAGCACACACCCGTGCCGCTCCACCACCACGTCCACCCAGATCCGCGCGAGGCCGCCACCACCATCTGCCCGCTCACCGCCTCAAGGAACTAGATCACCCTCCACCCAAGAGGCTCACCGAAGGAGCCAACACCCGCTCCACACCAAAGGACGTCGGGCCTCACCACAACCCATGCTGCTGCAGCCCTTGTCGCCCATGGCACAGCCGAAGCCTTCGCATCCTCCATGCCACACACTGCCACCGTCTCTTGCCACCACGCTGCCAACTCCGCCGCGCCGCTGCGACCGGCGCACGCGCGTCGCTCCAGCAAGATGGCGTCGGCCCGCGCTAACGCCCGCCAAGCGAGAGGGCAGGAAGTCCCTGCCGCCGTCGGCGTCGACCGGGCTTCCCCCGGCCGCGCCCCTTGGCGGCGGCGAGGGAGAGGAGGTGGGTAAGGGATGGGTGTCGCCTGGGCTCGATCGCATTCTCACCGCATGGTCTCTATGAAAGCACAGGAACACTACTATGTTTGACGGCCTCCAATCCTCCTCAACACACCTGTTGTCCACAATCAAGGATGAAGCGCGTGTTACTGGGTTGTCGTTGACGCGAAAGGGCTTAGCATGATTATTCGCGTAACCTAAACTTTAGTGTTTGGGGGCTGAGCATCCCCCTTCTTCTGCTCAAACCAGACCGAGCCACGCCTCTCTGTGTATGTAGCGTGGGTGTATACTCCTGTACTTTCTCTATCAATGGAAAGATACACAATCTTACATATTCCGGGAAAAATTAGTACACCCCCTCCATAAATTCATATTTCAAGCACACTTTCAATACACGAATATAGCCCTTGCATATGCAAGTGCGAGGGCTACTTTGCTAGTTCAGTTGACAACATAGTTTATTATTCAATGATAACAAACAGAAAAGCAGGAGTGATGTAAGACGTACGGTCACACACTTGAGTGGTTCTTGGGAACAAGCATAAGTTTCTCCTTCCGTCGGACACTCAAGCGAAACACTTCTGTCATGTCAATACCCTTCTTGCCCGTGGCGGACGACAGCTCCCAGTCGTGACTGTACACAAGGTTTGCCAGCATGATCTTGATGGTCGCCAGCCCGAAGTTGATACCAGGGCAGATCCTCCTGCCAGCTCCGAATGACAAAAATTGGAAGTCGTTCCCCCTGAAGTCCACCGCCGAGGCGCTACCACCCTCCATGAACCTTTCTGGCAGGAACTCCTCTGGCTTCTCCCACCACTCGGGGTCTCTATTGATAGCCCATGAGTTCACCATGACCCATGCTCCAGAAGGGATCGTGTATCCAGCGACGTCAACTTCGCTCTCTACCTTGGAAAGGTGAGGGATGAGGAGCGGTAGCGGCGGGTGCAGCCTAAGCGTTTCCTTCACCACGGCCTTCAGATATGTCATGTTGGCTAAGTTCTCTTCCTCAACAATGTCTTGCCCCTTCGGTGTGTTGTTTCTCACCTCGGCTTTTAGCTTAGTCATGACCCGAGGGTTGCACATGATCTCAGCCATAGCTACCTCCAACGCTAAGGACGATGTGTCCGTGCCCGCAGCAAACATGTCCTGCATACATGCATTCGTTGTCATCAACAATTAATAGGGTCCTACTGAGATTCTGGAGATTGCAGCCGATGATTGTAAAGACTTAGTGATTGAGTGATATAAGTATTTCTCCCGCAAAATAAATAAATTAATAGTGGTAGTAAGTCATGACTGGTCATTGTGCATTTTTTTAGTAAATGATTATTTTTCGTTGAGAGCTCCTCGAATGTTATTTATGGATGAAATTTTGCAACAAGCTAAAACATTTTATGATGTTTGATGTCGCAAAAAAATCACTGTTTAAGAATTCATCTGATTAACCAGTTAACTTGCCGATTAATCCCTACTCATAGGGTCACCGAGTAGCTGATAAACTGATAACTCGTCTGATTAATTGATTAAATGGTTGATTAACTTATTGATTAGTCTACTAGTCCCCTGCTCGCCAGCCAACAATTTTCTTAACAATGAAAAAAAAATCAGAATTATTGGATTCCATTTGATTTTGTTTTTTCGAGCAAATGTTTCACCCGGGTGTAGCCACACCTATCCATATTCTTGTACATATTTGATACGGAGTAGTTATTAAGGGTCGCTGTAAATTACTAAGTCATTTCAGACTTTTTTTTGTCCGAATCAATTCTAAAAAGTGCAACTTCTGCTTAGGAAAAAGTGCAAGCACTAAACTGACATTACGCATAGGAAAATATCCCAAACGGCTTAGATTAGAAAAAAACGGGGTGGTTAACTAGTTACTGAAGCAGTACTACACTCACCATTAAGATGGCCTTGATTTGCTCTCTGGTGATACCATCATAGTCTTTCTGCTGCCGAACCGATAGAAGTACATCAATGAAGTCACTCTCCTCTTCCTGTTTGCTATCTTGTTTGTCATGTGGTGGCAACAATGTTCGTTTCTCGTGGTCTTGTATCATCTTTTCGAGCAGATCGTCCCACCTTCTATTCACCTTCTTGGCCTTGTTACAAATATTAGATCTAGTGAGCCATGCTAACTTTGGGAAGCAGTTTTCCAGGTTGAAACTCGCAAAGAGAGTTGAGTTCGCCTCGATCAGCTCTCTGAATATCCTGTTCCGGCCTTCTTTCATGGTGAACTTCCTGGACAAGGCGCGGCACACCATGTCATTCACAAAGGTGTTCATCATCTCACCCATGTCGATCACCGTGCTGGCAGCCACCGACTCTCGTATCACGGCCATCACCAGGCTCACCTTTACAATATATACACATCGGTCAATAACCTTATGCCAAGAAAGAAAGGTGATAGTGATCGGGAATGATGCAAAAAATATAAAAACTTTCAAAAAAGAAGAATGAAACCCTTGACCTCCAGATCATTTTGATACACACAACCATTCTGTTTGATTATTAAGTAAAATTGTAGAACAAAGGCAACCACAGCCGAACCGCCAGGAATGATGTAGAGAAAGGTGTGCAGACCTCTTGCTGACGGGCGAGGCGGTGATGCGATTGGATCTTCTTGGCGCTAAGCAGGTGCGTCGCGGCAAGCTTCCTCGCCATCCGCCGGTGCTTTCGCCGTAGAAGCGAAGACGGCGTCCATCGGCCCATATAGGAGCTCGTGGGCGACCATGGATGTTGGCCGCGACGCAAACAGGTGGTCATGCGTCCGCATGATCGCCCTGGCGGCGCGTGGGGACGACACGACGAGGTGCGGGATGGCGCCGCGGCGGAGGAGCATGAGGCCCTCATCCGAGCCATGCTTCTTGGCGAGGTTGCATAGTGAGACGTGATAGCGGCCAAGGTGCAAGTGGCCTATCACAGGGAGGCCTGGAGGGGAAGGAGGGAGACGCTTTCTATTGCCTTGCTTCTTGCTACTAGGCGAAGCGCAGTAACAGTAGTAGCAATAGAAGTAGCACTGCTTGTAGAGGCGTCTCATGCATGAGGTGGTGTACTGCAACTAAGTGATGCGCCATGGATTCTGATGTCGACAAACGTAAGAGCTGCGTAGACATGATATATATAGCACATATACTTGGTATTTAATAAACAATTGGACAAGCAGCTGACAAGTAACCACTCCACCGAAGTAAACGAACAATTTAACATGTGCCTACAAATGTTTCAAAACAAATCATGCTCAAAGACCTATAATCTAGTATTATCTACTCCCTCCGTCTCATAATATAGGATGTTTTTTAACATTAGTGTAGTGTCAAAAAACGTCTTACATTATGGGACGGAGGGAGTACCATATAAGTGAACTCGAGTCACCAACATGCTATGGACCATGAGGCAATAACAATCTTGAGCACTGCAGGAAAGCTAAATGTGTTGGAGTTGGTCACCTGTCAAAAGCTAAATGATGGAGATCAGATAACCAGACCAAATCAGATCTTGCATAAAAAACAATATACTAATCATCAACGTGGGTTTAAGTTAAGGAAAAGAGGAAAAGAGATGCGTGGACACACAAAGGTGGGTGAATGAGTACGTATATACAGAGATTAGGTAATTGCGAATCTAAAAAAAATCTCAGAAAATTTCAAAGATATGCATCTATTAGAATATAAATGTACTGCAAAAAATCATGTATTAGGTAATTGCAAACTGAAGCGATGAAGATATTGTCAGTTGAACAGAAACAGAGAGAGTATATATGTATGCAGATGCATAAAGACGCTTGGACTCATGAGGTTGCGGGGAGTGACCCCATGAAAATCTTCAACATCAAGTTGCATCGCACTGCCAAGGCTCTTCACAGCTGGGGACAAAGGAGCATGAGCCATCTTAGGCTTCAGTTTCTGGTGGCCAGCGAGGTGATTTTGCGCCTTGATAATGCACAAGAAAGACGCCCTCTCTCCAGCGAGGAAAAGAAGCTGCGTGCTTTTCTGAAGGGAAAATGCTGGCTTATGCGTCTCTTGAGCGGGTCCGGTTGCGGCAGAGAGCCAGGATCCGGGATCTTAGGGAAGGAGATGCCAACTCCAGATACTTTCATATGAAGGCCAATGGCCGCCGTCGGAAACACCTCATACCATATCTCAAGCATGGGGATAGAACAGCCACAGCCATAGAGGACAAATTGAGCATGGCGAGGGAGTTCTTTTGTAGGCTGATGGGCGCACCGGATCCGAACTATGCAAGAACCTGCCTGCGCCTAGAGGAGTTGGGCTTGAAGATGCTGTCACCAGAGATGGCCGACAGGCTAGAATCGGAGTTCACGATCGATGAGGTGAAACGTGTTGTCATGGACATGCCTCCTGACAAGGCACCAGGGCCAGACGGTTTTTCAGGGTTGTTCTTCAAATCATGTTGGGACATTATAGCCGATGATCTGATGACGGTGATGAAGGCTCTGCATGACGGTCGTTTCTACTCCTTTGGAGGACTCAAAACCTAGATCCTCACCCTCCAGCCCAAGAAAGCGAGTTCGCTTGAAATTGGCGATTTTAGACCCATTAACCAGAATCATGGGGCAGCCAAGATATTTGCCAAGGTCCTCGCTACCCGTCTGCTCCACTTCTACCGAGTCTGATTTCAAAAGCCCAAAGTGCTTTTGTGTCCAACCATAATATCCATGAGAATTTCAAGTTTGTGAGGAACAAAGCAAGGTGGCTGCACCGACGGCGCTGCTCTTGATGCTTATGAAAATTGACATATCTAAGGCCTTTGATACACTTTCGTGGGAATTTCTTTTGGAGATGTTATGCGCTCGGGGTTTCGGTTGGAGGTGGCGCTCCTGGATATGCGGGCTGCTATCCACTGCCTCCACATCAGTACTCATCAACGGCGAGCTTGGTCCACCCTTCGCCCTTGGCCAAGGCGTCCGCCAGGGGGACCCCATTTCTCCGGCTTTATTCATTCTGGCTATGGACTCCATGCATGGCATGTTGGAATGGGCAAGACAGCGCCATCTACTCTCCGACCTTGGCTGCGACAGAGGAGTGCCTCGCGCATCTATCTTCGCCGATGACGCAGTTCTGTTTTTCAAGCCTGATCGTAATGATCTCATGCTCATATCGACCTTGCTGCAGATTTTCGGAGAGGCGTCCGGGCTTCGGATCAATATGCTCAAGAGCACCATCACATGCATACGATGTGATGGGGTGCAAGCTGCGGAGGTAGCTGGACACTTCCACTGCAGACAACAAGATTTTCCCATCCAGTATCTCGGTATCCCTCTTGTCAATATATAGGCTCAAGCGACATGAGCTGCTGCCAATAATTGATAAGCTCTCTAGCAAGATGAAGGGTTGGAAACCGAAGATGTTGGCAGTGGCAGGCCGGCTCGCACTCACTTCATCGGTCCTTATGGCGCTGCCCATGCACATCATGGCAGCTCTCACATTGCCGACATGGGCGATTAAAGGCGATCAACTTGGCGCTGCCGTGGATTTATTTGGAAGGGGAGGAGGAGATTAGTGGTGGACATTGCCTTATGCCGTGGACCAGGTGTGCATGCAGGGAATTCGGAGGATTGGGTGTATTGAATCTCAAATGGTTTGGGTTCGCTCTGCGCTGCAGATGGCCTTGGTTAAGATGGAGTACGGAGGAGAGGCCACGGCATGGTCTGCCCAATGCCACGCAGAAGGAGGTCCATGCAATCTTCAATGCGGCCTGCCGCATCACGCCGGGTCGAGAGGTAGCCAAGTTACGGATCGATAAGTGGCTGGACACCGCTGCTCAATTGCTCAAATTGCACCTCAACTCTACTCCTTTGTCAAGGACAGGGGCGATCTGTTAAGGAGGCGCTGACCGGCAGGTTTGGGTTCAAGACATTGCGGGCGGGCTTTCTCTCCCTGCCATAGCACAGTACCTCATGGTCTGGGATATCGCACATGCCACTATGTTGCATCCGCAGGCGAGAGACGCGCCGCGGTGGCTCCTGACGGAAAACCAGCAGTTTTCTGTCCGTAGCGCTTACCGGATGTTTTTCCTGGGCAACGTACGCTTCGATTGCTACAAGCCTATTTGGAAATCCAAGGCGCCTCCCGTGGCAAATTCTTCATGTGGCTGGTGGTACACCGTCGTTGCCTTCATCACGACAACCTGCAGCAAAGGAATTGGCCATCCAACGGAGTCTGCCCTTTGTGTCTTCAGGCGCCTGAGGACTGCACCCACCTGTTTCTACACTGCAGCTTCACACAACAACTTTGGGCGCGCTTCAGATCCTGGACCGGAGCCGATTTTCTTATTCCTGACAACACCTTTTCCTCCACTGTGGACTGGTGGTTGCAAACTAAAGCGGCCATACCCAAGCACTTTCGAAATTTTTGACACGGTGGTGATCTTGATGCATTGGAGGATATGGAAAGAAAGGAATTCAAGGATCTTTGATCAGGTGGCATGCTCGCCGTCCGGCGTCTTGGAACGGGTAGTAGAAGATGTGACCATGTGGAGGGCCGCCGGATGCATCGTTGATCTGGCAACCTAGTTGTTGGAGTGCTCTTGTCTTGTGAGGCCGGCCCGCATCTGGGTTGTGTTGTGATCGTAGTTGTTACTGGGACGCTCCTGTTCTTCGAGAGGCAGGCCCTGCGCAGGGCTGTTTTGTAGTTTTTATGTTCAGTCTAAGCTTCCTAGACTGTCCATGCTGTACTCCCTTTTCTATCTAATAAAGATCGGCTAACGGCCCTTCGATAAAGATCACGCGTGTGGCGTTCATGGCATCTAGTAAGAATCAACAAATCAATTCTAGTGTGCAATCTGTGTGAGGGATGGTAACCTACTACCTCCGTCCCTCAAATAGATAGCATATAAATTCAGTCAAGAAGTCTGCTTTCTAAATTAGACCAAGTATATAAAAAATATGAATATAAACAATACCACATCAATATCATTATATCAACAATTAGATATATTTTTACACTCTATTTATTCGATATTATAATTGTTGATATTCTCTTCTATGTATTTGGTCAAATAGAGAGAATTGACTTTTTGACTGAGTTTATACTCCATCTATTTGGGGACAGATGAAGTACTAATTAGTAATTATTGAGGGAATACATATGTATCGAGAAACCTAATTTCTGAACGATCGGAAATCTACGACAGATCCTAACGCACCCCTATACCGTTCGATCCGCATCACGCACTCAAGACGCTCGCGGCAGTTGAGATCTCGCAACCATCTTTCTTTTTTTGCTCCACCTGCTAATCCTGCATGTTATTTTCTCGCGGCGCTGACTACGATTTTAAAGATGTATTTACCTAACTGCATATGCTACGGTTACTAACACTAAAATTATCTAGTTATCTAGCTGCATATGCCACTGTTACTAAAATGATAAATTTGTACTTACCTGGATGCATATGCTACGGTTACCAACACGATAATTATATAGTTACCCAACACCAAGTAACTCATACATTATTAGCTTGACAACTACTTAGGATAGTTACCCAACATCCAAGTATATAGTTTTTTTTAGAATACATCCAAGTATATAAGTTATCAACATGTAATTATGTAGTTTATCTAGCTACCCATGTTACAACTATACAACAACTAAAATGCAGTTACACAGTTGTCTTGGTCACAATCATACACCATAGAAGTAAAGTGGTAACATGATCGATTGGTTGGGCAAGATATAGTTTGGGATCCAATAAATTTAGGTGAGTAGTTCAGTAACTCCCGACAAACACATCTTTTAGTTTCGAAGTTGACACCTATTCTCGAACTGTTTGATAAATCAAAAGTTAAACATTTGGTAACTTTCAAGCTTAAAATAGTTGTCCAACACACCTAACCGAGAAAAATTTGATGCTGATAATGACTTATGAAAAGTATGGTAATTCTTATAGTATCAGGTGATAACTTTTGACCTAGACAAATCATTGAAACATTTCAAAACGGTTTTAGTTTTTCATGTTGGATAACTACTGTATGAGCAACTCGGTAACTCACATACTAATAGACTAGCAATTTTAGCTCGGGAAATAAAGTCATCAAAATATATCAATATGGGATCTATTTTTTATGATATCACCGTGTGACATTTAACAACGAAAAAGGATGGCCAATTGGACCGGCGTTTTAAGCTACGAAGCATTTTGAATTTTGTTTTGAGGTAGAATCGTTGCTGACATTAGCAATTTCATCTTATATGCATGCATGCACTAAAATGCTCTAGCTGAAGGAAATATGCCCTGGAGGCAATAATAAAGTTATTATTTATTTCCTTATATCACGATAAATGTTTATTATTCATGCTAGAAATGTATTAACCGGAAACTTAGTACATGTGTGAATACATAGACAAAACATAGTGTCCCTAGTATGCCTCTACTTGACTAGCTCGTTAATCAAAGATGGTTATGTTTCCTGACCATAGACATGTGTTGTCATTTGATGAACAAGACCACATCATTAGGAGAATGATGTGATGGACATGACCCATCCGTTAGCTTAGCATTATGATCGTTACAGTTTCATTGCTACTGCTTTCTTCATGACTTATACATGTTCCTCAGACTATGAGATTATGCAACTCCCGAATACCGAAGGAACACCTTGTGTGCTATCAAACGTCACAACGTAAATGGGTGATTATAAAGATGCTCTACAGGTGTCTCCGAAGGTGTTTTTTGGGTTGGCATAGATCAAGATTAGGATTTGTCACTCCGTGTTTCAGAGAGGTATCTCTGGGCCCTCTCGGTAATGCTTATCACTATAAGCCTTGCAAGCAATGTGACTAATGAGTTAGTTGCGGGATGAACTATTACGGAACGAGTAAAGAGACTTGCCAGTAACGAGATTAAACTAGGTATGATGATACCGACGATCGAATCTCGGGCAAGTAACATAATGATGACAAAGGGAACAACGTATGTTGTTATGCAGTTTGACCGATAAAGATCTTCGTAGAATATGTAGGAGCCAATATGAGCATCCAGGTTCCGCTATTGGTTATTGATGGGGATGTGTCTCGGTCATGTCTACATAGTTCTCGAACCCGTAGGGTCCGCACGCTTAACGTTCGATGACGATATGTATTATGAGTTATGCGTTTTTTATGACCGAAGTTTGTTCGGAGTCCCGGATGAGATCACGGACGTGACGAGGAGTCTCTAAATGGTTGAGGCATAAAGATTGATATATTGGACGACTATATTCGGACACCGGGAGTGTTCCGGATAAAACCAAAGTGCCGGAGGGTTTTCGGAACCCCCCGGGGGAACTAATGTGCCTGATGGGCCTTGGTGGAGAGAGAGAAAGGGGCGGCCAAGGCAGGCCGCGCGCCCCTCCCCCTTGGGTCTGAATTGGACTGGGGAAGGGGGGGGGGGCGGTGCCCCCCTTTCCTTCTCCCTCTCCCTCTCCTTCCTTCCCCCTCTCTCCCTCTTGGTGGAATCCTACTAGGACTAGTAGTCCTAGTAGGACTCCCCTTGTGGGGCACGCCCTGGGATGGCCGGCCGGCCTCCCCTTGCTCCTTTATATACGGGGGCTGGGGGCACCCTAGAACACACAAGTTTCTCTCCCAACAGTGTGCGATGCCCCCTCCACAGTTACACACCTCGATCATACTATCGTAGTGCTTAGGCGAAGCCCTGCGCCGGTAGCATCATCATCACCGTCGCCAGGCCGTCGTGCTGACGGAACTCACCCTCGTCCTCAACTGGATCAAGAGCATGAGGGACGTCATCGAGCTGAACGTGTGCTGAACGCGGAGGTGCCGTACGTTCGGTACTTGATCGGTTGGATCGCGAAGAAGTTCGACTACATCAACCGCGTTATTGAAACGCTTCCGCTTTCGGTCTACGAGGGTACGTGGACACACTCTCCCCTCTCGTTGCTATGCATCACCTAGATAGATCTTGCGTGATCGTAGGATTTTTTTTTGAAATTACCGCATTCCCCAACAGTGTCATTTGAGCCAGGTTTATGCGTAGATGTTATATGCATGATTAGAACACAAAGAGTTGTGGGCGATAATAGTCATACTGCTTACCACCAACATCTTACTTTGATTCAGCGGTATTGTTGTATGAAGCGGTCCGGACCGACATTACATGACCGCATTCATGAGACTGGTTCTACCAACATGTTTTTGCACAAAGGTTGCTGGCGGGTGTCTGTTTCTCCAACTTTAGTTGAATCGAGTTTGACTACGGTCGGTCCTTGTTGAAGGTTAAAATAGCACACTTGATGAAAAATCGTTCTGGTTTTGATGCGTAGGTAAGAATGGTTCTTGCTAGAAGCTCGTAGCAGCCACATAAAACTTGCAACAACAAAGTAGAGGATGTCTAACTTGTTTTTGCAGGCTTGCTGTGATGTGATATGGTCAAGGCATGATGTGATATAAATTGTTGCATGAGATGATCATGTTTTGTAACAAAGTTATCGGCAACTAGAAGGAGCCATATGGTTGTCACTTTATTTAATGCAATGCAATCGCCATGTAATTGTTTTAGTTTATCACTAAGCAGTAGCGATAGTCGTAGTAACAATAGTTGGCGAGACGACAACGACGCTACAATGGAGATCAAGGTGTCGCGCCGGTGGCGTGGAGATCATGACGATGCTTCGGTGATGGAGATCATGAGCACAAGATGATGATGGCCATATCATGTCACATATTATGATTGCATGTGATGTTTATCTTTTATGCATCTTATTTCGCTTAGTACGGCGGTAGCATTATAAGATGATCCCTTACTAAATTTCAAGGTATAAGTGTTCTCCCTAAGTATGCACCGTTGCTACAGTTCGTCGTGACGAGACACCACGTGATGATCGGGTGTGATAAGCTTTACGTTCACATACAACGGGTGCAAGCCAGTTTTGCACACGCAGAATACTCGGGTTAAACTTGACGAGCCTAGCATATGCAAGTATGGCCTCGGAACACTGAGGCCGAAAGATCGAACGTGAATCATATAGTAGATATGATCAACATAGTGATGTTCACCATTGAAAGCTACTCCATCTCACGTGATGATCAGACATGGTTTAGTTGATTTGGATCATATGATCATTTAGATGACTAGAGGGATGTCTATCTAAGTGGGAGTTCTTAAGTAATATGATTAATTGAACTTTAATTTATCATGAACTTAGTCCTGATAGAATTTGCAAATTATGTTGTAGATCAATAGCTCGCGTTGTAGCTTCCCAATGTTTTTGATATGTTCCTAGAGAAGACTAAGTTGAAAGATGAAAGTAGAAATTATGCGGTCTGGGTCCGTGATATGAGGTTTATCCTCATTGATGCACAGAAGAATTATGTCCTTGATGCATCGCTAGGTGACAGACCTATTGCAGGAGCGGATGCATACATTATGAACGTTTGGCTAACTCAATATGATGACTACTTGATAGTTTAAGTGCACCATGCTTTACGAATTAGAACCGGGACTTCAAAAACGTTTTGAACGCCACGAAGCATATGAGATGTTCCAAGAGCTGAAATTGGTATTTCAGACTCATGCCCGTGTCGAGAGGTATGAAACCTTTGACGAGTACTTTGCCTAAAAGATGGAGGAGAATTGCTCAGCTAGTGAGCATGTGCTCAGAATGTCTGGTTACTACAATCGCTTGAATCAAGTGGGAGTTAATCTTCCAGATAAGATAGTGATTGACAGAGTTCTCTAGTCACCATCACCAAGTTACTGGAACTTCGTGATGAACTATAGTATGCAATGGATGACAAAATCAATTCCTGAGCTCTTCGTGATGCTGAAATCGATGAAGGTAGAAATCAAGAAAGAGCATCAAGTGTTGATGATTGACAAGATCACTAGTTTCAAGAAAAGGGCAAAAGGGAAAGAAAGGAAACTTCAAGAAGAATGGCAAGCAAGTTGTCACTCCTGTGAAGAAGCCCAAAGCTGGACCTAAGCCTGAAACTAAGTGCTTCTACTTCAAAGGAAATGGTCACTAAAAGTGGAGTTACCCTAAATAATTGGTGGATACGAAGGATGGCAAAGTGAAAAAAGGTATATTTGATATACATGTTATTGATGTGTGCCTTACTAGTGCTCGTAGTAACCCCTGGGTATTTGATACTTGTTCGGTTGCTAAGATTAGTAACTCGAAACATGAGTTGCAGAATAAATAGAGACTAGTTGAGGATGAAGTGACGATGTATCTTGGAAGTGGTTCCAAGATTGATATGATCATCATCGCGCACCCCCTATACTTTTGGGATTAGAGTTGGACCTAAATAAATGTTATTTGGTGTTTGCGTTAAAACATGAATATGATTAGATCATGTTTATTGCAATACAGTTATTCATTTAAGACAAAGAATAATTGTTATTCTATTTACATGAATAAAACCTTCTATGGTCATACACCCAATGTTGATGGTTTATTGAATCTTGATCGTAGTGATACACATATTCATAATATTGATGGCAAAAGATGCAAAGTTGATAATGATAGTGCAACATACTTGTGGCACTGCCGTTTAGGTCATATTGGTGTAAAGCGAATGAAGAAACTCCATGCCGAATGGCTTTTGGAATCACTTGATTATGAATCATTTGATACTTGCGAACCGTGCCTTATGGTGAAGATGACTAAAACTCCGTTCTCCGGAACAAGGGAACGAGCTAAATGACTTATTGGAAATAATACATACCGATGTATGCGGTCCGATGAGTGTTGAGGCTCGTGGCAGGTATCATTATTTTCTTACCTTCACAGATGATTTGATCAGATATGGTTATATCTACTTAATGAAGCATAAGTCTGAAACATTTGAAAAGTTCAAAGAATTTTAAAGTGAAGTGGAAAATCATCGTAATAAGAAAATAAAGTTTCTACGATCTAATCGTGGAGGAGAATATTTGAGTTACGAGTTTGGTCTTTATTTGAAACAATGTGGAATAGTTTCACAACTCACGCCACCTAGAACACCACATCGTAATGGTGTGTCCGAACGGTGTAACCGTACTTTATTAGATATGTTGCGATCTATGATGTCTCTTACCAATTTACCACTATCGTTTTGGGGTTATGCATTAGAGACAGCTGCATTCACTTTAAATAGGGTACCATCAAAATCCATTAGAGACAGCTGCATTTCTGATCTTATATGTAGATGACATATTATTGATCGGAAATGATATAGAATTTCTGGATAGCATAAAGGGATACTTGAACAAGAGTTTTTCGATGAAAGACCTTGGTGAAGCTACTTACATATTGGGCATCAAGATCTATAGAGATAGATCAAGACGCTTAATTGGACTTTCACAAAGCACATACCTTGATAAAGTTTTGAAGAAGTTCAAAATGGATCGTGCAAAGAAAGGTTTTTACCTGTATTACAAGGTGTGAAAATGAGTCGGACTCAATGCCCGACCACAAAGCAGAAGATAGAGAGAAAATGAAAGATGTTCCTATGCTTCAGCCATAGGCTCTATCATGTATGCAATGCTGTGTACCAGACTGACGTATGCTTAGCGATAAGCTTGGCAGGAAGGTACCAAAGTAATCCAGAGTGGATCGGACAGCGGTCAAGAACATCCTGAAATACGAAAAGGACTAAGGATATGTTTCTCGTATATGGAGGTGACAAAGAGCTAGTCGTAAATGGTTACGTCGATGCAAGCTTTGACAGCGATCCGGACGATTCTAAATCGCAAACCGGATACGTGTTTTTGTTAAATGGTGGAGCTGTCGGTTGGTGCAGTTCTAAACAAAGCGTCAGAATGGGATCTACATGTGAAGCGGAGTACATAGCTGCTTGAAGCAGCAAATGAAGGAGTCTGGATGAAAGAGTTCATTTCCGATCTAGGTGTTATACCTAGTGCATCGGGACCAATGAAGATCTTCTGTGACAATCTTTGGTGCAATTGCCTTGGCAAAGGAATCCAGATTTCACAAGAGGACCAAGCATATCAAGAGACGCTTCAATTCCATTCGGGACCAAGTCCAAGTGGGAGACATAGAGATTTGCAAAGTACATACGGATCTGAACATTGCAGACCCGTTGACTAAGCCTCTTCCACGAGCAAAACATGATCAGCACCAAGACTCCATGGGTGTTAGAATCATTCTTGAGTAAACTAGATTATTGACTCTAGTGCAAGTGGGAGACTGAAGGAAATATGCCCTAGAGGCAATAATAAAGTTATTATTTATTTCCTTATATCATGATAAATGTTTATTATTCATGCTAGAATTGTATTAACGGAAACATAATACATGTGTGAATACATAAACAAGCAGAGTGTCACTAGTATGCCTCTACTTGACTAGCTCGTTAATCAAAGATGGTTATGTTTCCTAACCATAGACATGAGTTGTCATTTGATTAACGGGATCACATCATTAGGAGAATGATCGATTGACATGACCCATTCCGTTAGCCTAGCACTTGATCATTTAGTATGTTGCTATTGCTTTCTTCATGACTTATACATGTTCCTATAACTATGAGATTATGCAACTCCGTTTACGGGAGGAACACTTTGGTACTACCAAGCGTCACAACGTAATCGGGTGATTATAAAGGAGTACTACAAGTGTCTCCAAAGGTACTTGTTGGGTTGGCGTATTTGAGATTAGGTTTTGTCACTCCGATTGCTCGGAGAGGTATCTCTGGGCCTTCTCGGTAATACACATCACATAAGCCTTGCAAGCATCACAACTAATGAGTTAGTTGTGAGATGATGTATTACGGAACGAGTAAAGAGACTTGCCGGTAACGAGATTGAACTAGGTATTGGATACCGACGATCGAATCTCGGGCAAGTAACATACCGATGACAAAAGGAACAACGTATGTTGTTATGCGGTCCGACCGATAAAGATCTTCGTAGAATATGTAGGAACCAATATGGGCATCCAGGTCCCGCTATTGGTTATTGACCGAGAATAGTTCTAGGTCATGTCTACATAGTTCTCGAACCGTAGGGTCCGCACGCTTAAGGTTTCAATGACGGTTATTATGAGTTTATGTATTTTGATGTACCGAAGGAGTTGAGTCCCGGATGTGATCACGGACATGACGAGGAGTCTCGAAATAGTCGAGACATAAAGATTGATATATTGGATGGTTATATTCGGACACGGAAAGGTTAGGAAGTTTCGGAGAAAACCGGAGTGCGGAAGGGTTACGGAACCCCGGAAAGTTATGGGCCTTATTGGGCCAAGAGGGAGAGAGAGGGCTGCACCAGGAGGTGGTGCGCCCCCTCCATGGGGAGTCCGATTGGACTAGGAGGCGCAGCCCCCTTCCTCTCCCTCTCCCTCTCTTTCCTTTCCCTTCCCTCTTCCTAGTAGGACTAGGAAAGGGGAGTCCTACTCCTACTAGGAGGAGGACTCCCCCCTCCCTTGGTGCGCCCCCAAGGCTGGCCGGCCCTCCCCCATGCTCCTTTATATAAGGGGGCAGGGGGGCACCCTAGAACACACAAGTTGATCCTTGAGATCGTTCCTTAGCCGTGTGCGGTGCCCCCCTCCACCATATTCCACCTCGGTCATATCGTAGCGGTGCTTAGGCGAAGCCTGCGGCAGTGAAACATCAAGATCGTCACCACGCCGTCAGGCCGACGGAACTCCCTCCCCGGAGCTTTGCTGGATCGAAGCCCATGGAGCGTCATCGAGCTGAGCGTGTGCCAAGAACTTCGGAGGCGCCGGAGTAACGGCTGTGATCGGCTGGATCGTGAGGAGAACGTCGACTACTTCCTCACGTCATCATCGACTCGGAGGTGCGAGATGCTTGGCCTGGGATCGGCGAGGATCGCGAGGAGAAAGTACGACTACTTCCTCTACGTTGTGATCGCTTCCGCCACGGTCTCACGAGGGCACGTAGACAACACTCTCCCCTCTCGTTGCTATGCCATCACCATGGTCCTGTGTGCGTAGGAAATTTTTGAAATTACTGCGTTCCCCAACAGTGGTATCGAGCCAGGTTTTATGCGTTGATGTCATATGCACGAGTAGAACACAAGTGAGTTGTGGGCGATACAAGTCATACTACCTACCAGCATGTCATACTTTGGTTCAGCGGTATTGTGAGATGAAGCGGCCCGGACCGACATTACGCCAGACGCTTACGCGAGACTGGTTTCACCGTTCACGAGCATTCGTGCTTAAAGGTGGCTGGCGGGTGTCATCTCTCTCACTTGATTGAACCGAGTAGCTACGCCCGGTCCTTGAGAAGGTTAAAACGGAGTCTATTTGACGAAGTATCGTTGTGGTTTTGATGCGTAGGTAAGAACGGTTCTTGCTCAGCCCGTAGCAGCCACGTAAAACTTGCAACAACAAAGTAGAGGACGTCTAACTTGTTTTTGCAGGGCATGTTGTGATGTGATATGGTCAAGACGTGATGCTATATTTTATTGTATGAGATGATCATGTTTTGTAACCGAGTTATCGGCAATGGCAGGAGCCATATGGTTGTCGCTTTATTGTATGAAATGCAACGCCGTAATTGCTTTACTTTATCACTAAGCGGTAGCGATAGTCGAGAAGCAATAGATGGCGTAAACGACAACGATGCTACGATGGAGATCAAGGTGTCGCGCCGGTGGCGATGGTGATCATGGCGGTGCTTCGGAGATGGAGATCACAAGCGCAAGATGATGATGGCCATATCATATCACTTATATTGATTGCATGTGATGTTTATCCTTTATGCATCTTATTTTGCTTGATTGACGGTAGCATTTTAAGATGATCTCTCACTAAAATTATCAAGTAGTGTTCTCCACGAGTATGCACCGTTGCCAAAGTTCGTCGTGCGAGACACCACGTGATGATCGGGTGTGATAAGCTCTCGTCCATCTACAACGGGTGCAAGCCAGTTTTGCACACGCAGAATACTCGAGTTATACTTGACGAGCCTAGCATATGCGAGATATGGCCTCGGAACACGGAGACCGAAAGGTCGGCGTGAATCATATAGTAGATATGATCAACATAAGATGTTCACCATTGAAAACTACTCCATCTCACGTGATGATCGGTTATGGTTTAGTTGATTTGGATTACGTGATCACTTAGATGACTAGAGAGATGTCTATCTAAGTGGGAGTTCTTAAGTAATATGATTAATTGAACTTAAATTTATCATGAACTTAGTACTGATAGTATCTTGCTTGTCTATGTCTGCATTTGTAGATAGATGGCTCGTGCTATTGTTCCATTGAATTTTAATGCGTTCCTTGAGAAAGCAAAGTTGAAAGATGATGGTAGCAATTACACGGACTGGGTCCGTAACACGAGGATTATCCTCATTGCTGCCTGTAAGAGTTACGTCTGGATGCACCGCTAGGTGCCGTGCCTGTTGTCGATGTAACCGACGACGTTAAGAACGTCTGGCGAGCAAAGCTGATGACTACTCTATAGTTCGGTGTGCCATGCTTTACGGCTTAGAACCGGGTCTTCAACGACGTTTTGAAAGTCGTGGAGCATATGAGATGTTCCAAGAGTTGAAGTTGATATTTCAACAGAATGCCGGATTGAGAGATATGAAGTCTCCAATAAGTTCTATAGCTGCAAGATGGAGGAGAATGGGTGCATCGGTGAACACATACTCGAGAATGTCCGGGTATTACAATCACTTGACTCAACCGGGAGTTGATCTTCCGGATGATTGTGTCATTGATGTAATTCTTCAATCAACGCCAGCAAGCTACCAAGGCTTTTTGATGAACTATAATATGCTAGGGTTAGTAAAGAGTATACATGAGCTCTTAGCAATGCTGTTAGCTGCGGAGGTAGAATTCAAGAAGGAGCTTCAAGTTTTGTTAGTCAATAAGACCACTAGTTTCAAGAAGAAAGGCAAAGGGAAGAAGAAGGGGAACTTCAAGAAGAACAGCAAACAAGTTGCTTTGCTCAAGTGAAGAAACCCAAGTCTAGACCTAAACCTGAAATCGAGTGCTTCTACCGCAAGCGCATCGGTCCTTTGGAAGCGGAACTGCCCCAAGTATTTGGCGGATAAGAAGGATGGCAAGGTGAACAAAGGTATATGTGATATACATGTTATTGATGTGTACCTTACTAGAGCTCGCAGTAGTACACAGGTATTTGATAATCGGTTACATTGCTAATATTTGCAACTTCAAAGCAGGGACTACTGATTGCGAACACTAGCAAAGGACGAGGTGACGATGCGCGTGGGAAATGGTTCCAAAGTCGATGTGATCGCGGTCGGCACGCTACCTCTACATCTACCTTCGGGATTAGTTTTAGACCTAAATAATTGTTATTTGGTGCCAGCGTTAAGCATGAACATTATATCCGGATCTTGTTTGATGCGAGACGGTTATTCATTTAAATCGAGAGAATAAAGGTTGTTCTATTTATATGAATAATATCTTTTATGGTCATGCACCCTTGAAGAGTGGTCTATTTTTAATGGATCTCGATAGTAGTGATACACATATTCATAATGTTGAAACCAAAAGATGCAGAGTTGATAATGATAGTGCGACTTATTTGTGGCATTGCCGTTTAGGTCATATCGGTGTAAAGCGCATGAAGAAACTCCATCTTGATGGACTTTTGGAGTCACTTGATTATGAATCACTTGGCACTTGCGAACCGTGCCTCATGGGCAAGATGACTAAAACACCGTTCTCGGTACTATGGAGAGAGCATCGATTTGTTGGAAATCATACATACGGATGTATGTGGTCCAATGAATATTGAGGCTAAATGGCGGATATCGTTATTTTCTCACCTTCACAGATGATTTAAGCAGATATGGGTATATCTTCTTAATGAAACATAAGTCTGAGACATTTGAAAAGTTCAAAGAATTTCAGAATGAAGTTGAAAATCATCGTAATAAGAAAATAAAGTTTCTTCGATCTCGATCGTGGAGGCGAATATTTGAGTTTCTGAGTTTGGTCTACATTTGAAACAATGCGGAATAGTTTAGCAACTCACGCCACCGGAACACCACAGCGCAATGGTGTGTCCGAGCGTCAGAATCGCACTTTACTAGATATGGTGCGATCTATGATGTCTCTTCTGATTTACCGCTATCGCTTTTGGGGTTATGCTCTTGAGACGGCCGCATTCACGCTAAATAGAACACCGTCAAAATCCGTTGAGACGACACCTTATGAACTGTGGTTTAGCAAGAAACCAAAGTTGTCGTTTCTTAAAATTTGGGGATGCGATGCTTATGTGAAAAAACTTCAACCTGATAAGCTCGAACCTAAATCGGAGAAATGTGTCTTCATAGGATACCCAAAGGAGACAGTTGGGTACACCTTCTATCACAGATCCGAAGGCAAAACATTTGTTGCTAAGAATGGATCCTTTCTAGAGAAGGAGTTTCTCTCGAAAGAAGTGAGTGGGAGGAAAGTAGAACTTGATGAGGTAACCGTACCTGCTCCCTTATTGGAAAGTAGTTTATCACGAAACCAGTTTGCGACATCTACACCAAATAGTGAGGAAGTTGATGATGTTGATCATGAAACTTCAGATCAAGTTACTCTGAGAACCTCGTAGATCAACCAGAATAAAATCCGCACTGCAGTGGTACGGCAATCCTGTTCGGAAGTCATGCTACTAGATCATGATGAACCTACGAACTATGAAGAAGCGATGGTGAGCCCAGATTCCGCAAAATGGCTTGAGGCCATGAAATCCGAGATAGGATCCATGTATGAAAACAAAGTATGGACTTTGGTTGACTTGCCCGAGGGTCGGCAAGCAATAGAAAACAAGTGGATCTTCAAGAAGAAGACCGACGCCGACGGTAATATTCTTTGTCTACAAAGCTCGACTTGTCGCAAAAGGGTTTTCGACAAGTTCAAGGGATTGACTACGATGAGACCTTCTCACCCGTAGCGATGCTTAAGTCTGTCCGAATCATGTTAGCAATTGCCGCATTTTATGATTATGAAATATGGCAAATGGATGTAAAGACCGCATTCTGAATGGGTTTACGGAAGAAGAGTTGTATATGATGCAACGAGAAGGTTTTATCGATCCAAAGGGAGCTAACAAAGTGTGCAAGCTCCAAATGATCCATTTATGGACTGGTGCAAGCATCTCGGAGTTGGAATAAACGCTTTGATAGTGTGATCAAAGCATTTGTGTTTATCTGAGACTTATGGAGAAGCCTGTATTTACAAGAAAGTGAGTGGGAGCTCTATAGCATTTACGATCTTATATGTAGATGACATATTATTGATCGGAAATGATATAGAATTTCTGATAGCATAAAGGGATACTTGAACAAGAGTTTTTCGATGAAAGACCTTGGTGAAGCTACTTACATATTGGGCATCAAGATCTATAGAGATAGATCAAGACGCTTAATTGGACTTTCACAAAGCACATACCTCGATAAAGTTTTGAAGAAGTTCAAAATGGATCGAGCAAAGAAAGGTTTTTACCTGTATTACAAGGTGTGAAAATGAGTCGACTCAATGCCCGACCACAGCAGAAGATAGAGAGAAAATGAAAGATGTTCCTATGCTTCAGCCATAGGCTCTATCATGTATGCAATCTTGTGTACCAGACTGACGTATGCTTAGCGAAGAAGCTTGGCAGAAGGTACCAAAGTAATCCAGAGTGGATCATCGGACAGCGGTCAAGAACATCCTGAAATACCTGAAAAGGACTAAGGATATGTTTCTCGTATATGGAGGTGACAAAGAGCTAGTCGTAAATGGTTACGTCGATTCAAGCATTGACACAGATCCGGACGATTCTAAATCGCAAAACGGATACGTGTTTTTGTTAAACGGTGGAGCTGTAAGTTGGTGCAGTTCTAAACAAAGCGTCGTAGCGGGATCTACATGTTAAGCGGAGTACATAGCTGCTTGAAGCAGCAAATGAAGGAGTCTGGATGAAAGAGTTCATTTCCGATCTAGGTGTTATACCTAGTGCATCGGGACCAATGAAGATCTTCTGTGACAATACTGGTGCAATTGCCTTGGCAAAGGAATCCAGATTTCACAAGAGGACCAAGCATATCAAGAGACGCTTCAATTCCATTCGGGACCAAGTCCAAGTGGGAGACATAGAGATTTGCAAAGTACATACGGATCTGATCATTGCAGACCCGTTGACTAAGCCTCTTCCACGAGCAAAACATGATCAGCACCAAGACTCCATGGGTGTTAGAATCATTCTTGAGTAAACTAGATTATTGACTCTAGTGCAAGTGGGAGACTGAAGGAAATATGCCCTAGAGGCAATAATAAAGTTATTATTTATTTCCTTATATCATGATAAATGTTTATTATTCATGCTAGAATTGTATTAACCGGAAACATAATACATGTGTGAATACATAAACAAGCAGAGTGTCACTAGTATGCCTCTACTTGACTAGCTCGTTAATCAAAGATGGTTATGTTTCCTAACCATAGACATGAGTTGTCATTTGATTAACGGGATCACATCATTAGGAGAATGATCCGATTGACATGACCCATTCCGTTAGCCTAGCACTTGATCGTTTAGTATGTTGCTATTGCTTTCTTCATGACTTATACATGTTCCTATAACTATGAGATTATGCAACTCCCGTTTATCGGAGGAACACTTTGGTACTACCAAACGTCACAACGTAATCGGGTGATTATAAAGGAGTACTACAAGTGTCTCCAAAGGTACTTGTTGGGTTGGCGTATTTCGAGATTAGGTTTTGTCACTCCGATTGTCGGAGAGGTATCTCTGGCCTTCTCGGTAATACACATCACATAAGCCTTGCAAGCATCACAACTAATGAGTTAGTTGTGAGATGATGTATTACGGAACGAGTAAAGAGACTTGCCGGTAACGAGATTGAACTAGGTATTGGATACCGACGATCGAATCTCGGGCAAGTAACATACCGATGACAAAAGGAACAACGTATGTTGTTATGCGGTTCCGACCGATAAAGATCTTCGTAGAATATGTAGGAACCAATATGGGCATCCAGGTCCCGCTATTGGTTATTGACCGAGAATAGTTCTAGGTCATGTCTACATAGTTCTCGAACCGTAGGGTCCGCACGCTTAAGGTTTCAATGACGGTTATTATGAGTTTATGTATTTTGATGTACCGAAGGAGTTCGGAGTCCGGATGTGATCACGGACATGACGAGGAGTCTCGAAATAGTCGAGACATAAAGATTGATATATTGGATGGTTATATTCGGACACGGAAAGGTTCCGGAAGTTTCCGGAGAAAACCGGAGTCTGGGAAGGGTTACGGAACCCCGGGAAAGTTATGGGCCTTATTGGGCCAAGAGGGAGAGAGAGGGCTGCACCAGAGGTGGTGCGCCCTCCATGGGGAGTCCGAATTGGACTAGGAGGGGGGGGCGCAGCCCCCCTTTCCCTCTCCCTCTCCCTCTCTTTCCTTTCCCCTTCCCTCTTCCTAGTGGGACTAGGAAAGGGGAGTCCTACTCCTACTAGGAGGAGGACTCCCCCCTCCCTTGGTGCGCCCCCAAGGCTGGCCGGCCCTCCCCCTTGCTCCTTTATATCACGGGGGGGGCACCCTAGAACACACAAGTTGATCCTTGAGATCGTTCCTTAGCCGTGTGCGGTGCCCCCTCCACCATATTCCACCTCGGTCATATTGTAGCGGTGCTTAGGCGAAGCCTGCGACGGTGAAACATCAAGATCGCCACCACGCCGTCGTCTTGTGGAACTCCCTCCCGGAGCTTTGCTTTGGATCGAAGCCCGTGGAGCGTCATCGAGCTGAACGTGTGCCAAGAACTTCGGAGGCGCCGGAGTAACGGCGCTGTGATCGGCTGGATCGTGAGGAGAACGTCGACTACTTCCTCTACGTCATCATCGACTCGGAGGTGCGAGTAACTTGGCGCTTGGGATCGGCAGGATCGCGAGGAGAAAGTACGACTACTTCCTCTACGTTGTGATCGCTTCCGCCACGGTCTCACGAGGGTACGTAGACAACACTCTCCCCTCTCGTTGCTATGCCATCACCATGGTCCTGTGTGTGCGTAGGAAATTTTTTGAAATTACTGCGTTCCCCAACATGATGATCATGAAACTTCAGATCAAGTTACAACCGAACCTCATAGGTCTTCCAGAGTACGATCCACACCAGAGTGGTACGGTAATCCTATTCTGAAAGTCATGTTACTAGACCATGATGAACCTAAAAACTATGAGGAAGCAATGATGAGCCCAAATTCCGCGAAATGGCTTGAGGCCATGAAATCTGAGATGGGATCCATGTATGAGAACAAAGTGTGGACTTTGGTGGACTTGCCCGATGATCGGAGGGCCATATTAAATAAATGGATCTTCAAGAGGAAGACGGACGCTGATAGTAGTGTTACTATCTACAAAGCTCGACCTGTCGCAAAAGTTTTTTGACAAGTTCAAGGTGTTGACTACAATGAGATTTTCTCAATTGTAGCGACGCTTAAATCTGTCTGAATCATGTTAGCAGTTGCCATATTTTATGAAATCTGGCAAATGGATGTCAAAACTGAATTCCTTAAATGGATATTTCTTAAAGAAGAGTTGTATATGATGCAACCAGAAGGTTTTGTCGATCCTAAAGGTACTAACAAGGTGTGCAAGCTCCAGCGATCCATCTATGGACTGGTGCAAGCATCTCGAAGTTGGAATATACGCTTTGATGAGTTGATCAAAGCATATAGTTTTATACAGACTTGCGGTGAAGCCTGTATTTACAAGAAAGTGAGTGGGAGCATGATAACCAACACGTATAGGGGATCGCAACAGTTTTCGATAAGTAAGAGTGTCGAACCCAACAAGGAGCTAAAGGTAGAACAAATATTCCCTAAAGTTCTATCGACCACCGATACAACTCTACATACGCTTGACGTTCGCTTTACCTAGAACAAGTATAAAACTAGAAGTACTTTGTAGGTGTTTTTGGGTAAGCAAGCAAGAAAGTAAAGAGCACGAAAATAAAACTAGGGGCTGCTAAGGTAAAGATACAACTAAAGTAAATATGGCGAGTGTGGAAAAGTGGTGATAGGAGTTGTGGAATTGTCCCTTAAGCAATTGACTACTTTACTAGACCGATAGCAAGTATTATGTGGGAGAGGCCACTGCTAGCATGTCATCCCTGACTTGGAATTCTATGCACTTATGATTGGAACTATTAGCAAGCATCCGCAACTACTAACGTTCATTAAGGTAAAACCCAACCATAGCATTAAGATATATTGGTACCGTATGCATCAATTTCTATGCTAGGTTGAAGCTTCTGTCACTCTTGCCCTCCAATACATAGTCCTATCAACATGCAACTAACCCTATGGTGTGATCCACGCGCGTGCTCATATGATGGCCACCAAAGGACAGCAACATAACCACAAGCAAATTAAATCAATCATAGCAATTCATCAACCACCGATAGGACAACGAAAATCTACTCAGACATCATAGGATGGCAACACATCATTGGATAATAATATGAAGCATAAAGCACCATGTTCAAGTAGAGGGTACATCGGGTTGCGGGAGAGTGGATCGCTGAATATAGAAGGGCGAAGGTGATGGAGATGTTGGTGAAGATGACGGCGGTGTTGGTGAAGATCGCGGTGATGATGATGGCCCCCGGCAGCGCTCCGGCGCCACCGGAAGCAAGGGAGAGAGAGCCCCCTTCTTCTTCTTCTTCTTCTTCTTCTTCTTCTTCTTCTTCTTCCTTGACCTCCTCCCTAGATGGGAGAAGGGTTTCCCCTCTGGTCCTTGGCTCCCATGGCTTGGGAGAGGCGAGAGCCCCTCCGAGATTGGATCTATCTCTTTGTTTCTGCGTTTTGTTCTGGCTTTGTTTCACCGTTTCGTGTATATATGGAGATCCGTAACTCTGATTGGCCTGAAACCTTCGCCCAGATTTTTTCCGAATATTAGCTTTCTTGCGGCAAAAGAAGAGCGTCAACCGCCTTACGGTGGGCTCATGAGGGTAGGGGGCGCGCCCAGGGGGGTCAGGCGCGCCCCCCTACCTCGTGAACACCTCGGGCACCGTCTCGCGTGGATTTTTCTTCCGAAATTTTCCATATTTTCCAAAAAATAAGCTCCGTCCATTTTTATCCCGTTTGGACTCCGTTTGATATGGATATTCTGCGAAACCAAAAACATGCAATGCATGTGAACGGCACTGGGCTCTGGATCAATATGTTAGTCCCAAAAATAATATAAAAAGTTGCCAAAAAGTATATGAAAGTTGAATAATATTGGCATGGAGCAATAAAAAATTATAGATACGACGGAGACGTATCAGCATCCCCAAGCTTAATTCCTGCTCGTCCTCGAGTAGGTAAATGATAAAAAGATAATTTTTGATGTGGAATGCTACCTAGCATAATCTTGATCATATGTCTAATCATGGCATGAATATTAAGACACGAGTGATTCAAAGCAATAGTCTATCCTTTGACATAAAAATAATAATAATTCAAGCATACCAACCAAGCAATTATGTCTTATTGAAATAACATAGCCAAAGTAAGCTCATCCCTACAAAATCATATAGTCTGGCTATGCTCCATCTTCACCACACAAAATATTTACATCATGCACAACCCCGATGACAAGCCAAGCAATTGTTTCATACTTTTGACGTTCTCAAACCTTTTCAACTTTCATGCAATACATGAGCGTGAGCCATGGACATAACACTATAGGTGGAATAGAATATGATGATGGGGGTTATGTGGAGAAGACAAAAAAGGAGAAAGTCTCACATCAACAAGGCGTATCAACGGGCTACGGAGATGCCCATTAATAGATATCAATGTGAGGAGTAGGGATTGCCATGCAACGGATGCACTAGGGCTATAAGTATATGAAAGCTCAAACTGAAACTAAGTGGGTGTGCATCCAACTTGCTTGCTCATGAAGACCTAGGGCATTTGAGGAAGCCCATCGTTGGAATATACAAGCCAAGTTCTATAATGAAAGTTCCCACTAGTATATGAAAGTGATAACTCAAGAGACTCTCTATATGA
Organism: Aegilops bicornis; assembly: GCA_021605145.1. Classification (NCBI taxonomy): domain Eukaryota; kingdom Viridiplantae; phylum Streptophyta; class Magnoliopsida; order Poales; family Poaceae; genus Aegilops; species Aegilops bicornis. The sequence goes on along the minus strand of CM038670.1, from coordinate 151,218,496 downwards.
AAAACATGGTGCTACTTTGAAGCACAAGTGTGGTAAAAGGATAGTAACATTGCCCCTTCTCTCTTTTTCTCTCATTTTTTTGTTTTGTTTTTGTTTTGGGCCTTCTCTTTTTTTGGCCTTTCTCTTTTTTTATTTTTTATTTTTTATTTTTTCGTCCGGAGTCTCATCCCGACTTGTGGGGGAATCATAGTCTCCATCATCCTTTCCTCACTGGGGCAATGCTCTAATAATGATGATCATCACACTTTTATTTACTTACAACTCAATATTACAACTCGATATCTAGAACAAAGATATGACTCTATATGAATGCCTCCGGCGGTGTACCGGGATGTGCAATGATCTAGCGTAGCAATGACATCAACGGACAAGCCATGAAAACATCATGCTAGCTATCTTACGATCATGCAAAGCAATATGACAATGAATGCTCAAGTCATGTACATGATGATGATGGAAGTTGCATGGCAATATATCTCGGAATGGCTATGGAAATGCCATGATAGGTAGGTATGGTGGCTGTTTTGAGGAAGATATAATGAGGCTTATGTGTGACAGGGCGTATCATATCACGGGGTTTGGATGCACCGGCGAAGTTTGCACCAACTCTCGAGGTGAGAAAGGGCAATGCACGCATCAAGAGGCTAGCAATGATGGAAGGGTGAGAGTGCGTATAATCCATGGACTCAACATTAGTCATAAAGAACTCACATAATTATTGCAAAAATCTATTAGTCATCGAAACAAAGTACTACACACATGCTCCTAGGGGGATAGATTGGTAGGAAAAGACCATCGCTCGTCCCCGACCGCCACTCATAAGGAAGGCAATCAATAAACACCTCATGCTCCGACTTCGTTACATAACGGTTCACCATACGTGCATGCTGCGGGACTTGCAAACCTCAACACAAGTATTTCTCAATTTCACAATTACTCAACTAGCATGACTCTAATATCACCATCTTTATATCGCAAAACTATTGCAAGGAATCAAACATATCATATTCAGCGATCTACAAGTTTATGTAGGATTTTATGACTAACCATGTGAATGACCAGTTCCTGTCATCTCCCTAAATAGATATAAGTGAAGCAAGAGAGTTTAATTCTTTCTACAAAAGATATGCCCAAGATCTAACAAATATAAGTTAAGTAAAAGAGCATTCTACAAATGGCTTTTGTCTAAGTGAAGAGAAACAGGCAATCCAAACTTCAAATGATATAAGTGAAGCACATGAAGCATTTTATAAAGCCATACTCAAAAGATATAAGTGAAGTGCGAAGAGCATTCTTATAAATCAACCAAGGACCATCTCATACCAGCATGGTGCATAAAAGAAAAGTGAAAACTAAAAGCAAAAGACGCTCCAAGATTTGCACATATCACATGAATGAAACGAATCCAAAAACATACCGATACTTGTTGAAGAAAGAGGGGATGCCTTCCCAGCATCCCCAAGCTTAGACGCTTGAGTCTCCTTGAATATTTACTTGGGGTGCCTCGGGCATCCCCAAGCTTGAGCTCTTTCCTCTCTTCCTTCTTCTCACATCGATACCTTCTCGATCATCGAACACTTCATCCACACAAAACTCCAACAGAAAACTCGGTGAGATCCGTTAGTATAATAAAGCAAATCACCACTCTAAGTACTGTTGCAATTCATATTTTGTTTTTGCATTGTGTCTACTGTAATATAACTTTTTCATGGCTTAATCCACTGATATAAATTGATAGTTTCATCAAAACAAGCAAACTATGTATCAAAAACAGAATCTGTCTAAAACAGAACAGCATGTAGCAATCTGAACATTCACCATACTTATGATACTTGAAAAATTCTTCCAAAATTAGGAAAAATAAAAATTTTGTACATAAAGGCAGTGCAAAAATAATAAGAACCATTTGTCGTTCGAGTAACAAATTAAAATTCGTGCACTACAGCCAAAGTTTCTGTCCAGCACCGTACAAACCAACAAGCATCGTAAACATCCTAAAGGCAAACCTTGGCACATTATTTTTATAATACAATGGAATTGTACAAGGGGATAATTATTTTTATTGACAAGTTTCTGTAATTAAGATTCACAAAGTTCCCATGGGCATGAACAAAGTTCAAGGACGTCCCCCACTTTCACAATGCTCATCTCTCTCACTTTCACTTTTCTCTTTGAAAAAGTTTTGGGTTCCCCTCTTTATTTTTGTTGTTTTTAAACTATATGAAAGCACTCAACAGAAATAAATGACTCTCTAAAACTTCTGGGTTGTCTCCCTGGCAGCGCTTTCTTTAAAGCCATTAAGCTAGGCAAATAGTGCTCAAGTAGTGGATCCACCCGGATCCCAAGGTATATCAAAGCCAATTTTAATTAACAATGATTTATAATTTAGTAGTGAGCACAAAGCAGCATATATCATGCAATGACAAAGTCTAACTCTCTTCCTATGCATTGGCATGTCATAAAAGAACAATTCATGCACACAAAGTAAAGGCCAATGCATAGTATAAACAGTTTCTTGCAATTTTATCGTGTTGGAAACATAGAGAGGTGGAGATATAGTTCCTATCTCATAATAATTGCAAGTAGGAGCAGCAAGCACATGCATATTACATTCATCAAAATCATCATGTGTAGTAGTAAAAGGAAACCCATCAATATAATCCTTAATAAGTGCAAGCTTCTCCGATATAGTGTAATTGGGAGAATTCAAAAAGATAATAGGACTATCATGTGTGGGTGCAATAGCAACAAATTCATGTTTAACATAAGGAACTATAGCAAGTTCATCTCCATAAGCATAATTCATATTGGCATCTTGGCCACAAGCATAGCAAGCATCATCAAAAAGGGATATTTCAGACAAATTCAAGGGATCATAGCAATCATCATAGCAATCATCCTTCGGTAAGCACGAAGGGGAATTAAATAATGTATGAGTTGGAGAGTTACTCTCATTAGAAGGTGGGCACGGGTAGCTAATCCGCTCTTCCTCCTTTTGTTCTTCGCTCTTCTCATCATCTTTTTCATCCAATGAGCTCACAGTTTCATCAATTTCTTCTTCCATAGCTTCCTGCAAAATATTAGTCTCTTCTTGGACAGCAGAGTAGTTCTCAATATATGGTTTAACATAAGATTAGAAGCATAATTATCATAGCAATATTTAAGTATGGCAAAATTTTCAGATTCGTAAAGAGTAGCACCATACTTTTCAATCAAATAAGCAATTTCGTAAGCACCCTTAAAAGCAACAAATTCTTCAATTTGTTGAACATCATAGTAATTATAAACACCCTTAGCATACGAGGATAAGATTCCTACACCAATTAGTGAGGAAGCTAATGATGATGATCATGAAACTTCAGATCAAGTTACAACCGAACCTCATAGGTCTTCCAGAGTACGATCCGCACCAGAGTGGTACGGTAATCCTATTCTGAAAGTCATGTTACTAGACCATGATGAACCTACAAACTATAAGGAAGCAATGATGAGCCCAAATTCCGTGAAATGGCTTGAGGCCATGAAATCTGAGATGGGATCCATGTATGAGAACAAAGTGTGGACTTTGGTGGACTTGCCCGATGATCGGAGGGCCATATTAAATAAATGGATCTTCAAGAGGAAGACGGACGCTGATAGTAGTGTTACTATCTACAAAGCTCGACCTGTCGCAAAAGTTTTTTGGCAAGTTCAAGGTGTTGACTACAATGAGATTTTCTCAATTGTAGCGACGCTTAAATCCGTCTGAATCATGTTAGCAGTTGCCATATTTTATGAAATCTGGCAAATGGATGTCAAAACTGAATTCCTTAAATGGATATTTCTTAGAGAAGAGTTGTATATGATGCAACCAGAAGGTTTTGTCGATCCTAAAGGTACTAACAAGGTGTGCAAGCTCCAGCGATCCATCTATGGACTGGTGCAAGCATCTCGAAGTTGGAATATACGCTTTGATGAGTTGATCAAAGCATATAGTTTTATACAGACTTGCGGTGAAGCCTGTATTTACAAGAAAGTGAGTGGGAGCATGATAACCCACAAGTATAGGGGATCGCAACAGTTTTCGATAAGTAAGAGTGTCAAACCCAACGAGGAGCTAAAGGTAGAACAAATATTCCCTAAAGTTCTATCGACCACCGATACAACTCTACGTACGCTTGACGTTCGCTTTACCTAGAACAAGTATAAAACTAGAAGTACTTTGTAGGTGTTTTTGGTTAAGCAAGCAAGAAAGTAAAGAGCACAAAAATAAAACTAGGGGCTGCTAAGGTAAAGATACAACTAAAGTAAATATGGCGAGTGTGGAAAAGTGGTGGTAGGAGTTGTGGAATTGTCCCTTAAACAATTGACTACTTTACTAACCGATAGCAAGTATTATGTGGGAGAGGCCACTGCTAGCATGTCATCCCTGACTTGGAATTCTATGCACTTATGATTGGAACTATTAGCAAGCATCCGCAACTACTAACGTTCATTAAGGTAAAACCCAACCATAGCATTAAGATATATTGGTCCCCTTCAATACCGTATGCATCAATTTCTATGCTAGGTTGAAGCTTCTGTCACTCTTGCCCTCCAATACATAGTCCTATCAACATACAACTAATCCTATGGTGTGATCCACGCACGCGCTCATATGATGGGCACCAAAGGACGGCAACATAACCACAAGCAAATTAAATCAATCATAGCAATTCATCAACCACCGATAGGACAACAAAAATCTACTCAGACATCATAGGATGGCAACACATCATTGGATAATAATATGAAGCATAAAGCACCATGTTCAAGTAGAGGGTATAGCGGGTTGCGGGAGAGTGGACTGCTGAATATAGAAGGGTGAAGGTGATGGAGATGTTGGTGAAGATGACGGTGTTGGTGAAGATCATGGTGATGATGATGGCCCGGCGGTATGCCGGAAGCAAGGGGAGAGAGCCCCTTCTTCTTCTTCTTCCTTGACCTCCTCCCTAGATGGGAGAAGGGTTTCCTCCGGTTCTTGGCTCCCATGGCTTGGGAGGGTGAGAGCCCTCCGAGATTGGATCTATCTCTCTGTTTCTGCGTTACGGCTCTGTTTCACCGTTTCGTGTATATATGGAGATCCGTAACTCCGATTGGCCCAAACCTTCGCCCAGAATTTTTTCCGAATATTAGCTTTCTTGCGGCAAAAGAAGAGCGTCAACCGCTTTAAGGTGGGCTCACGAGGGTAGGGCGCGCCAGGGGTCAGCGCGCCTCTACCTCATGACCACCTCGGCACCGCCTCGCGTGGATTTTTCTTCGAAATTTTCCATATTTTCCAAAAATAAGCTCCGTCTGCTTTTATCCCGCTTTGGACTCCGTTTGGTATGGATATTCTGCGAAACCAAAAACATGCAATGACAGTGAACCGCACGAGGCACTGGATCAATATGTTAGTCCCAAAAATAATATAAAAAGTTGCCAAAAAGTATATGAAAGTTGAATAATATTGGCATGGAACAATAAAAAATTATAGATACGACGGAGACGTATCAGAGCACTACAGCCTTTCTGATAATTATATGTGAATAACATATTGTTGATCAGAAATAATGTAGAATTTTCTGGAAAGCATAAAGGAGAGTTTGAAAGGAGTTTTTCAAAGACAGACCTCGGTGAAGCTACTTACCTATTGGGCATCAAGATGTATAGAGATAGATCAAGATGCTTGATAAAGATTTTTCGATGAGTACATACCTTGACAAGTTTTTTGAAAGAGTTCGAATTGGATCAGTCAAAAAAGGAGTTCTTGCCTGTATTACAAGGTGTAAAGTTGAGTAAGACTCAAAGCCCGACCATGGCAGAAAATAGAAAGAGGATGAAAGTCATTCCCTATGCCTCAGTCATAGGTTCTATAAAGTATGTCATGCTCTGTACCAGACGAGTTGTGTGCCTTGCTATGAGTTTGGCAAGGGGTACGATAGTGATCCAGGAGTGGATCATTGTATAGCGGTCAAAGTTATCCTTAGTTATCTAAGAGGACTAAGGAAGTATTTCTCGGTTATGGAGGTGATAAGGAGTTCGTCGTAAAGAGTTACGTCGATGCAAGCTTTTACACCGATCCAGATGACTCTAAGTCTGAATCTGGATACACATTGAAAGTGGGAGCTATTAGCTAGAATAGCTCCATGCAGAGAATTATAAACATAGAATATTTGCAAAATACATATGGCTCTGAATGTGACAGACCCGTTGACTAAACTTGTCTCACAAGCAAAACATGATCACACCTTAGTACTCTTTGGGTGTTAATCACATAGTGATGTGAACTAGATTATTGACTCTAGTAAACCCTTTGGTTGTCGGTCACATGTCGATGTGAACTATGGGTGTTAATCACATACAAATGTGAACTATTGGTGTTAAATCACATGGCGATGTGATCTAGATTATTGACTCTAGTGCAAGTGGGAGACTGAAGGAAATATGCCCTAGAGGCAATAATAAAGTTATTATTTATTTCCTTATATCATGATAAATGTTTATTTTTCATGCTAGAATTGTATTAACCGGAAATTTAGTACATGTGTGAATACATAGACAAAACATAATGGCCCTAGTATGCCTCTACTTGACTAGCTCGTTAATCAAGGATGGTTATGTTTTCTGACCATAGACATGTGTTGTCATTTGATGAACGGGATCACATCATTAGGAGAATGATGTGATGGACATGACCCATCCGTTAGCTTAGCATTATGATCGTTACAGTTTCATTGCTACTGCTTTCTTCATGACTTATACATGTTCCTCAGACTATGAGATTATGCAACTCCCGAATACCGGAGGAGCACCTTGTGTGCTATCAAACGTCACAACGTAAATGGGTGATTATAAACATTCTATACAGGTGTCTCCGAAGGTGTTTTTTGGGTTGGCATAGATCAAGATTAGGATTTGTCACTCCGTGTTTCCGAGAGGTATCTCTGGGCCCTCTCGGTAACGTTCATCACTATAAGCCTTGCAAGCAATGTGACTAATGAGTTAGTTGCAGGATGAAGTATTACGGAACGAGTAAAGAGACTTGCCGGTAACGAGATTGAACTAGGTATGATGATACCAATGATCGAATCTCGGGCAAGTAACATACCGATGACAAAGGGAACAATGTATGTTGTTGTGGGGTTTGACCGATAAAGATCTCCGTAGAATATGCAGGAGCCCATATGAGAATCCAGGTTCTGCTATTGGTTATTGACCGGAGATGTGTCTCGATCATGTCTACATAATTCTGGAACCCGTAGGGTCCGCACGCTTAACGTTCGATGACGATGTGTATTATGAGTTATGTGTTTTTGATGACCGAAGTTTGTTCGGAGTCCCAGATGAGATCACGGATGTGACGAGGAGTCTCGAAATGGTCGAGACATAAATATTGATATATTGGATGAGTATATTCGGACACCGGAAGTGTTCCGGAGAAGTTTCGGATAAAACCGGAGTGCCGGAGGGTTACTGGAACCCCCGGGGGAACTAATGGGCCTCATGGGCCTTGGTGGAGAGAGAGAGAGAGGGGCGGCCAGGGCAGGCCGCGCGCCCCTCCCCCTTGGGTCCGAATTGGACTAGGGAAGGGGGGCGGCGCCCCCCTTTCCTTCTCCCTCTCCCTCTCCTTCCTTCCCCCTCTCTCCCTCTTGGTGGAATCCTAATAGGACTAGTAGTCCTAGTAGGACTCCCCTTGTGGGGCGCGCCCTAGGAGGGCCGGCCAGCCTCCCCTTGCTCCTTTATATACGGGGGCAGGAGTCACCCTAGAACACACAAGTTTCTCTCCCAACCATGTGCGGTGCCCCCCTTCACAGTTACACACCTCGATCATACCATCGTAGTGCTTAGGCGAAGCCCTGCGCCGGTAGCATCATCATCACCGTCGCCATGCCGTCGTGCTGACGGAACTCACCCTCGTCCTCAACTGGATCAAGAGCACGAGGGACATCATCGAGCTGAACGTATGCTGAACGCGGAGGTGTCGTACGTTCGGTACTTGATCGGTTGGATCGCGAAAAAGTTCGACTACATCAACCACGTTATTGAAACGCTTCTGCTTTCGGTCTACGAGGGTACATGGACACACTCTCCCCTCTCGTTGCTATGCATCACCTAGATAGATCTTGCGTGATCGTAGGAATTTTTTTGAAATTACCGTGTTCCCCAACACTAGCTCATTGTGGGTCTACGTAAAAGGTGGTGGGAAGTGTTTCGTACAATTTCTAAAAACCTAACGGTCGATGTATATCATGATCCTTTCATTTTCTTTTATTTTTTCCTTCAATTTTTCCTTTTCATTTTTAATTATTATTTTCTTCTTTTATGTGTCTTTCCACAAAAACTTATGTTTCAAAAAAACATTTTTTAATAAATACATGTGCAAATGTTTTGGTATGTATGAACACACTCTTTAATATACTAACGGTATTTTAAATTAAAAAAAATCATTTTGAAGATTTATAGAAAGTAAAGTTGCGTGCTAACGGGGTCTAGTGGTAGACAATCCATGTTGTTGTAGTGAAAACAAGCATGTGGTAGGTGGCCATTATTAACGAGGTTGAAAAATAGATTACTGGGTGTGTGTGCGACAACTTCATAGAGAAGGTCATTGTACACCGACCAAGTTGACACAACGATGTTTTTTTGAATAGGTTCAGTCATCTCGACAGAGCATGACGTAGTCCCGCATTTATGATGATAGGTTTTTTTATTTATGATGATAGGTGTGCAAGATATAAATATAATGGAGGTAATCTTTGGTGCATTGATCCATGGTGGACTATGAAGGGTATGGAATCCATAGCCTAAGAGCAACTCTAGTACACCCCATAAAACGCCGCCCGTATAAGACTTTTGCAGTTCACGGAAAAGGGTATATGCGGGCCGGCGCGGGCTCGGTCAGACTCAGACCTCGCAAAACGGCCCCGTAAAAAAAGATATTCGGTGAATATGCTCTTTTACGGGTCGGCTATGCGGACTCTGCTCAGGCACCGCCGCGTCGACCCGCAAACCGAAGACGCCCAATTATCGAATTTGACATCGATTCCGACAAATGAGTTCAAATTCAAACAATAGAACACATTTCACACGCAAATAAAAGCTTAGTTTTATAGGACAAACGCAAAAGGGGGTCTTGCAAAAGTGACGACCACGCCCGGCATCATCTTGGTTGATCTTCACTCCGCGCCACTAAGGTCATCGCAACCAGCGAGACCACTGATACGTCTCCGTCGTATCTATAATTTTTAATTGTTTCATGCCAGTATTATACAACTTTCACATGTTTTTGGCAACTTTTTATATGATTTATTGGACTAACCTATTGCTCCAGTGCCCAGTGCCAGTTCCTATTTTTTGCATGTTTTTTGTATCGCAGAAAATCCATATCAAACAAAGTCCAAACGCTATAAAAATTTATGGAGAATTATTTTGGAATTTATGTGATTTTTGGGAGGTGGAATCAACGCAAACGGGGGCCCACAATGCCCACGACCCACCAGGGCATGCCCCAGGTCCCAAAGCGCATACGGTGTCTTGTGCCCTCCTCGAACCTCGGTTGGAGCCCTTCTTCTGGCGCAAGAAAGATAATTTATGGAAAAAATCGTGTAAAAATTTCAGCGCAATCGGAGTTACAGATCTCTGGGAATTTAAGAAACCGTGAAGGGCCAGATCTGGAGAACGTGAAACAGAAGAAAACAGGGAAGGAGATCCAATCTCGGAGGGGCTGCCGCCCCTCCGCCGCCATGGAGACCATGGACCAAAGGGGGAACTCTCCTCCCATCTAGGAGGGGGCAAGGAAGAAGAAAGAAGGAGGGGGGCTCTCTCCCCCTCTCTCCCGGTGGCGCCGGAGTGCCGCCGGAGCTAGGATCGTGACGGCGATCTACATCAACAACCTTGCTACCGTCAACACCAACTCCCTCCCCCTCTATGAAGCGGCGTAACACCCCTTCTCCCCACTGTAATCTCTACTTAAACATGGTGCTCAACTCCATATATTATTTTTTTGCGGGTGAACTCCATATATTATTTCCCAATGATATTTGGCTATCCTATGATGTTTGAGTAGATCCGTTTTGTTCTATGATATTTCCCAATGATATTTGGCTATCCTATGATATTTGGTTGGTATGATTGTATATTTTGTTTATGGTGATGTCCTACGGTACTCTCCGTCTCGTGCAAACGTGAGGGATCCCCATTATAGGGTGTTGCAATACGTTCATGATTCTCTTATGGTGGGTTGCGAGAGTGACATAAGCTAAAACCCGAGTAGGTGGGTTGTTGCGTATGGGATAAAGAGGACTTGATACTTAATGCTATGGCTGGGTTTCCCGACCTTAATAATCTTTAGTAGTTTTGGATGCTTGCTAGGGGTGCAATCATAAGTGCATATGATCCAAGTAGAAAATTATGTTAGCTCATGCCTCTCCCTCATATAAAATTGCAAGAATGATTATCGGTACTTGTTATCGATTGCCTAGGGACAAATGACTTTCTTATTGACAAAAGCTATCCACTTTTATTACCTTGCAATTTATTCATAGTTTTATTCTCGCAAAGTACTCGTAGTTTTATTCTTGCAAAATAGTTTCATACTTGTTTTAGGTAAAGCAAACATCAAGTGTGCGTAGAGTTGTATCGGTGGTTGATAGAACTTGAGGGAGTATTTGTTCTACCTTTAGCTCCTCGTTGGGTTCGACACTCTTATTTATCGAAGAAGGATACAAACGATCATCTATACTTCTGGGTTATCATCCACCTCCGACACTTGTTCCAACATGGCCGGCGGCGAGATCCGCCGGAGGGGATTGAGCATGCGCGACCTCGACGGTGACGGGGGACGGCAGGCAGTCATCCATGGCGGCGAAGAACTGCCGGGGAAGAAGCACCGGAGCGGGCGATGGCGGGGGCAATGGTGGCGAAAGGGTCGGGAGCGGGAACGGCCGCGCGGAAATGTCCCTCCCGCCAAATCTCGCTGTGGATAGGGGCCGAGCTCGGGTCGGTCTCTCGTCCCATGAATCTAAAGGTTGGGGGAGATCTTTTGCCGCGCCCTGCAAAAAAAATTACGGGTCGGACGCGTTTGCGGTGCCTGGTCCGGCAGGATTTTCCGCGCCGACCCGTATTTTGACGGTTATTATGCAGGCCGCGGCTATATGCGGGGTCTGCTAGAGATGCTCTAATGTTAGACGGGGATTCCTATGCGGTGCGCAGGTCGCCCGCGAGCGACCGGGCGTGTGCCCACCTCGTGCGCTGGGTGTTCGTATGGGCCGGCCCATTTTCCCTTTCGTTTTTTCCGTCATTTTCTTTTTCTTCTTTACTTTTTCACTTTTTTGCGAATTATATTTTTTGTTCAACGAATTCAAAAAATATTCATCAATGTAAAAAATGTTCAACAATTCAAAAAACTATTCATCTAATTCATTTATTGTTCATCAGATTTAAAAAATGTTCATTGAATTAAAACAATATTCATCTAATTCGAACAAATTTCATCAATTTCAAAAATGGTTCATCAAATTAAAAATTTGCTCATCCATTTAAAAAGAGGTTTTGAAAAAAATGTTCATCAAGTTAAAAACATGTTCATTGAATCCAAAAATTGTTCATAAAATACAAAAAAAATTCAGCATTTTTAAAAAATGCTTATAAAAAATTGTTCATTCTTTTGAAATCACAAACTTTTTTGAATTCAAGAATTGTTCTTGAATTCTGTGAACATTTTTTGAATCCGTAAATATTTTTTGAAAGTCAAAACTTTTTTTGAAATCTTGTAAAAATGCAGGGGGCACCTCAAGCCCCACATGGGCTGGTCCAGAAGGCGTGGAGGGGGGGCGTGCGGCTGTGCGCGCGCCTGTTCCTTGGTGCGCAGGTCGCCAAATAGGAGCACCCATGTTGGACAGTTTGTTCTCATTTCTCAATCCTCCACTATGTGGGCTTCTCTTCATGGGCTTCTTTGTTTTATTGGGCTCTTTTTGTCTTTGGTGGCCTCTTTGACTTGGTATTCTTAGCTTTTCTTCCTGTTTGACATGTTGATCATGACAATTAGCTTGGACTTTGGTTGATTTGGCAAGTAGGATTAAGAAAGACCTCATGGGTATAATTAAATATTCACACAACAAACCAAGTAGCAATGGCGGTGCGGCCTCGAGAGCACCCCCACTACTTTCGCTATCCTATTCCTTTTTTTCGGAAATTTCATAAAGTGTACCTAAGTGTATCCCAGAGAAGCATACCCCACTGAAGTGACTTAGGTTTGATTTAAATCCAAAAATATACAATATTTAATAACCCCCTTAGATGTTTTTTGAGTTGATGTGTCAACCGTTTAGGACGTTTTAGTGTTTATTGGCTCCCATTTGACCAACTATAAGATTGGACACATACAAACTCCCTGGACTTGAGATTTGACATGTTAGGCATGCGATGATGGTCGCATGAGGGGATGTCATCATTGGGCAGCATGACATTGGAGGAGATGTTGAATGTGGGTTGTGGCCTCCCGTTCTCCACTATGTGTGGAGCCCTCTACCTCGAGGAGTACGAATTCAAGCATAGCAATGCCACCTACCGTCTTTGCTCACCAGCACGAGTTATCTCTTGTTTGTTGCACGATGTCACTTATTGGTTTTCTTAACTCCAAGGTCCAGTTGACCTCCAACATCAACAAATCGGTCTGCACAAGGCACCATCTGTCGACACAAGGGAGAAGAAGACGACTAAGCTACTGGAGGGTATTTCCTAACGCATGCAAGTAGTAAATTGGGGGGGGGGGGGGCTTGGAAGAAGGCGGCGATAGTCATATCGGGCGAAGGAGGTTAAAATCCTAATCAACATATATTTGGCTTAAACCCACATTAATCTATGCTGCATCATCTTGTAAACCGCCTAAGGTGATGATTTATCAGATATTATATATTTGAAATTGAAAACTGATTTTTGTTCTCCCATTTGAGTTTTAAGGAAACTTTTTTAGGTGTTTTACGGAAACTTTCTTCCATTCGATGTTTTGTTTATACAATATTCGGTTGAGTTTTTTTTTTTGACATCCAAAAAAAATTGAGTGATTCTGTGCCGAGATATTCTTCCTACCAGGCCGGCCTGTAATACGGACCCGCTAGTCACCAGCAAGGCCCATGTAATTTGGGCCCAGAGCTATGACCTCCCCCCCTCTCTCTCTCTCTCTCTCTCTCTCTCTCTCTCTGTCCCGCAGCTCTTCCTCCTCGGCCGCAGCCATTGTCTTCTGGCTCATATCTCCCCTCCCCCTCCCCTCCTCGTTCCCCTCAGACGCCATTAAACCCCACCTCGCCTACGGCTGCCGGCGGCGAGCCCCGAGCGGAGCAGGGATCGAGCGCGCAGAAGGGGGAAAGACATGGGAACCCTCGGGCGCGCGATCTACACGGTGGGCAAGTGGATCCGTGGAACGGGGCAGGCCATGGACCGCCTCGGATCCACCATCCAGGGCGGCCTCCGCGCCGAGGAGCAGGGTAATCATCCATCCTCCGCCTCCGTCTCCCCCTCAGTCCGGTCACCCGTTGCTCCCTACGGGCTCCCTATCCATTTCGATTTGGCGCAGCCGTAGTATTGGCTGGTAGCCGGTCGTCAATTCGTCGCACTCAATAGTTTCGGCGATGTTCGGTACCAGATCAGGTTGACCCAGTGGCACCCGTATTCGTTGATAGCCTCAGAACTTTTGGGATTCTTATGGGGGAGAATGAAACTGGAATAGAATTTGGTACTGCCATACTGGTAATGTGACTCGAGAGTTGAAATGGGCCTAACATTTAGGGTTTGGTGCTATCGCTCCAGGTTTGCTGTTTTGTTTGTTGACTTGCGGTATTGTCAGTTATTGACGAAATGTAGCATCGCAATCTCTTATTCTCACCTTTTAAATTAGGTGTAAGTTAAGCTAAATAAGGCATTGTTACGGTGACCATACTGACTTTTGCGGGAGTGCTGTATTTCGCGTGTCTGTCAAATTGAATATGTATATAACTTATGTCCCATAGCATCACGAACAACGCCATTTCCTGTTTGAGTTAGGCCCAGTGCTATAGTTGGTGGAAATTAACTGTCAACATGCTTTATCTGGTAAATGACCAGGAATTGAATGCATGGATAACAACAATGGGGAGTAGTTTCCCTTCACTATTTGAAGGCTCCTGTGTACCTATCTTGATCGATCATTGTAGAACCATGAGGCATGAGCTACTTTGGTGAGATTCAAAAAACTTAATTTCTGACCTGTGGTTACCCTTTTCTATGTCTTTATCAGTGTCAAGGCATCGTACAGTCATGAGCATATTTGATAAGGAGCCAAGGATCAACAAAGATGTTTTTGTTGCTCCCAGTGCATCTGTCATTGGTGATGTTGAGATTGGACATGGATCATCGATCTGGTATGGCTCCGTTTTGAGAGGTAAACACTTCACCTGGCTAACCATGGTCATTCATTATCCTGATTATTTTCTTCTCTTGCTCGCATCAATGATTATTTTTGAACCAGGAGGTGCTCTAGGTGTCGATGTGTTACATAAAATTTTATTTTCTAAATGAACATGACTTTGACCGTATGGTGCTCAGAATGGATAGTAGTATGACCATTTTGTTGTTTTCTGTTCTTGCCTTCAGGTGATGTCAACAGTATTCGTATTGGATCTGGATCAAATATACAAGACAACTCCCTTGTACATGTTGCAAAGACTAATATTAGCGGGAAGGTCCTTCCGACAATCATTGGAAGCAACGTTACAGTAGGTCAGTAATCCTAGCTCATTCTATATTTATATATGTAAGCAACTACAACATGCTACCGATATTTTGGTTTACCTCATTTTCAAGACAATCATGCTATGGCGTCATTTACAAAAATAAATAAATATAAATCTGTTCTATATCTCATCCTCGTGATGGATTTGTGGATTTAAAACGCTGAGCTTCATTTTGTCTTGATGGTTGACTTTATTATAATACTGCCTAAAGTAATAAATTTCTGCCAGGTCATAGTGCTGTTTTACATGCATGCACCATTGAGGATGAAGCTTTTGTTGGTATGGGTGCCACTTTGCTTGACGGAGTGGTTGTTGAAAAGCACAGCATGGTTGGCGCCGGATCTCTTGTCAAGCAGAATACAAGGATTCCTTCTGGGGAGGTTATTTTCTTGTTGTCTTGATAAGCCAGTTTTTATATGGTCATTATGCATCAATTGTCATCATTATGTTATTTAACAGTATTGGCCGCAATCACGCATTATACTAAGATGTCATTCTTCACACATGTTGTTTAGAAGATTGTCATACTCCTGGCTGAAAAATGACATATATAGATTTAAATGGTTTTAGATTAGAGTTATGTTCTTGCAAAGAACAGTTTGTAGTTAAAACTCTTTAGGAGTACAGTTAATAATGTTCAGGAAACCTTTTATTGGAGAACAATCAATCTGGAAGATCAATAATGTTTAGTACTAGCTCAATTTCTTGGTTAGACTTATGTTTTTGCAAAGAACAATTTGTTGTTAGAACTCTTTATGAGCACAGTTACTAAATCTGTCTGGTGTCAGGAACCATTCTGTTGAGGAACAATTTGTCTGGAAGCTCATATTCGGGATTTATTAATTAATGTAACTGGTTATTCGGCAACTCGAAGACAAGGATGTTCAGCTTTATATTTTGAAATGAAAAATCTATCTTGTGTGTCTCTACTGAATCATATGTCTTCCTTCATGATTAGGTCTGGGTTGGTAATCCTGCCAAGTTCCTAAGGAAGCTGACAGAGGAGGAGATCACATTCATCGCCCAATCGGCAGCCAACTACATCAACTTAGCTCATGTTCATGCCACTGAGAATTCCAAGAGCTTCACGAGATTGAGCTCGAGAAGAAGCTGAGGAAGAAGTTTGCTCACAAAGACGAGGAGTACGACTCAATGCTCGGAGTGGTCCGTGAGATCCCGCCGCAGCTCATCCTCCCCGACAACATACTCCCAGACAAAGCACCGAAAGCAGCTGTCGCTCATTGAGATCAAGCCCCTCGTAGGGATGCTTTGATTTTGATATGTGGCGACTTGGAATATTTGACGTATGTTTTGGTCTTGTTCTCTGTTTTTTCATGCCCAATAAGATTTGGGTCGAGCGCTGTTGTAGGATCGACCGCATACAGTACCTCTCTTTCACATTGCAATGAAGAGGAGCCCGGGATCACTTTTACACCTTCTGTATGAAGTGCACATTGTTGAAGCAGTCCTGTTTTGTACTCGAGTGCATCTTAACTGTGATCTGTTTGTTTTTAAATGGCTTACAGCGATTCAATCTTCTATCTCTGCCCATTGTTTTTTTACTGTTTACCAATTGGCTTACCTAATGATATCTAAATTTCAGAGACATCGGCAATGTTGAAACATGATGCATCTAAATTGCTGCTAAATTTCAATTTTCAGTTTCATACATTTTCAAGTAAAAGTCAAACTAAATCATGTGGATGGTACTGGATTCAAATTTGTTGTGAATATTAGATTTTAGCAACTATTTACAAAATGTTGTTTACTTGTTTTGTGTTGTGTACATCTTATTTGGATTTGAAATTTTGTTCCAAGTTATATGCATGCTGTGTTGATATTGTGTACATTTATTGAGATTTTTTTTATGATTATCAAACATGCTAATTATGCTTTTACTGCACTAGAACACCTCAGCAACATGATTTATTTGCTCCCTTTCTTACACAAAACTAAATCTCACTCAACTACCTCTGACCAATAGCAGTAAAGCTCTAAACTCTCGAGCCCCTGCCCTCTCACTTGCCGGCAGCCATGGCGGCAGCCCGGAGCTTCTTGGCGTGCTCCACCGCCATGTCGACCAGCGCGTCCGTCACCACCCGTTCGCCGCAGCGGCTTCACCGAACCGCCCCGCCCACGCGGCCAGCAGCGGGGTCCTCCCCTCGTCGATCAGCCTCACGCCGAACAACCTCCGCAGCACCTCGAACCAAAACAAATTGCTTCCAAGCACGAGGTCGAGGCACCCGATGGCGTCGCCGCCGTCTGCACTGGACGTCTGAGCACCCGGCGAAGGCCTCCTCCAGGCGCGCCACCATCCCGGCCGCCTCGCCGGCCCGTTCCTCCTCAGTCGCGGCCATCATGACGCGCCCCCACGCCGACGCCGGGAACAGCTCGCCGTCGACGTAGGCGGCTCAGAACCGCGCGGCGGCGCGCTCGCGGGCGCCGGCGGGGAGGAGGGCCGGCGCGCCGGGCCAGGCCTCGTCGACGTAGTGCAGGATGACGAGCGACTCGCAGACGGGCCTGCCGGCGTGGATGAGCACGGGGACCCTCCGGTGCACCGGGTTGGACGCGAGGAGGAGGCCGCTCTTGGCGGCGAGGTCCTCCTCGACGTACTCGTAGCGCACGCCCTTGGCGTCCAGCGCCATGCGCACGCGCGCCACAAACGGGCTCAGCCGCAGGCCCAGCAGCTTCACGCCTCCTTCACCACCCGCCATTGCTGTCGTTTGTTTCCTCCTCTCCCTGTCGATCTCCCGCTCCTGGTCTGCTTTCAGTCAGTTCTCTGTGGAGGAATTAGTAGCGAGCACCGCATTTCTGCTGGTATTTTTATAGCTGGAAGTTAACTGCTTGTGAGCCAGGTTGCACCCGGTAACTAGTCAACATTTTGTCCATGGAATATCTGGGACGAGGGTGATTGCTGTTTGACACTGGTCTCCTCCAGATGTTTCTGGCACTCTCCTGACTGACTCTGAAGTCTGAACCTTATATACATGTTGGTATCAGGCTTTCGTCAAAGCAGGAGAATGGACAGGGTTGTGTTGTAGTGATGGCAGAAATCTTAGAGAATAACAGACAGACAAAACGGAAGGTTCATAGTACCACAGATACAACATGGTTGTCATGCTGTGCATAGCTAGTACTCCCTTCGTTCCAAATTATTCGTCGCAGAAATGGATGTATCTAGAATTAAAATACATCTAGATACATCCATACCTACGACAAGTAATTCGAAACGGAGGAAGTACTTCGTATCTACACAAATCTAAGACAAGAATTTTAAGACGGAGGAAGTACAACAGAAGGTTCACACAAGATTCAGCATCACACTTCTAATTGTTCACAAAGAGAATTACACCAGCACAGCTAGAACTAACAGAGAAAAGAAAAGAAAAAGATTCATTACCTTCGTCTAGATGAATAAGTCATTCGCGCAGTTCTAGATCATCGATTTGAGGAATTAATTATGTGTTACTATATGTCATGAAAAGTATATCACTAGGTTTCTACATGAAAGTAGTTTCTAAATATATATTTTTTATCACATATAATATATATTTAGATAGTTAAATCGTCGACCTAAGAGCAACTCCAACGGGCCGACCCAAACGGACGGCGATTTCGTCTGCTTTTTGTCCGTTCAGGTCGGCCAGGCAGACGTGCGGGTCCGCATTTTAAAATGGGTCGGCTTGACCGCCTAACGGGGAGGCCGACCCAAATGTGCCGACGTGAAAAAAAAACAAGTTTGCACGAAATAAACATAAATAAATATAATTAAACATAAAGTGGCCGGTCAAACGCCGGCCAAAGTCCACCTAAATCTAATAAACATTAAATAAAACATTAAAAAAAGTCTGCGCCCGCCTGCTGCCGCCCCGCACGCTGCCCTAGACGTCGTCGGCCTTGCCCTTGCCCTTGCCCTCGACGCCGCCGTCGTCGGTGAGGTCGATGAAGACCGGAGCAGGGCCAGCCCACCCGAACGCCGCCTGGTACGCTGCCAGGGCAGCCTCCTCCGGCGTCTGCTGGGGCGACGGCATTGCGGCAAGCCGTGCGCGCTCCTCCTCCTTCTCCTCTAGCCGTAGCGCCTCCGCGTTGCGTTCGAGCGTGGCGTCGTAGCACATCTGCTCCTCGCCGTCGGCCTGCTCCTGGCAGAGCCAGTGCTCCTTCCATCGCTCGAGGTGGGCCGCCTCCTCCTCCGGCGTGGCGGCGAAGTGGACGGGAGGCGCGCTGACCCACTCGCGGTACTGGCCCGTCCACGAGTAGGCCTCCTTCGGCCAAGTGGATGGAGGCGGGGAGCGCTTACGCGACGGCACCGGCTCGGCTTAGGGACGGGCGGCGGCGGCAGTGCGGCGGCAAGACGAAGAGCGGGAGTGGGCGGAGTCCCCACCGCCGACAGTGGCAAGGGCTTGCTCCAGCCCATCCCCAAGGTCCTCGTCGATGCGGGTTAGCCTCCAACAAGATGCTGCAGGGCCTCCTCGAGGGCGGCTTGGTACTCCGCCTCCGCTTCCATGTCCTGCGGCTCTACTTCCGGGGGTGGCGGTGGGAACGGCGGCGGGACGGCGTCGACACCCGAGCGCCGTTGCTCCTCGTGTTCGAGGGCGAACCAAGCCTCCCAGTTGGGAGAGTCGGCGGCGTACTCTGGCAGCCGACGCTGCTCCGGCATGAGCAGCGCGCGGCACCGGCGCACCTCGTCGTCGTGCGCCCCTGGGTCCGCGGGACCGCCGGCACCGGGATCCGGTTTTGATCCAAATGCCAATGGTGCGGCAGCGTCACGCCGGGTAGGGAGGGGGCTGTACTCGATGCCACCGCGCTTGGTGCACCGGGATGTGCAGGCGCAGGCGTTCAGGGCGGAAACGCGTCGGCGGTGGAGGGGGAGGGGAAGCTTGGGATGACGAGGCGCCGGGAGTGCCGTTGCCCTTGCCCTTGCTGCTGCCGAAGAGGCCCATGGCCGCGCTAGGGTTTGCGGTCGCCGGCGAGGAAGCAAAGGGAGTGGTGGGGGGCCAGATGTGGATGGGAGAAATGGATGAGGCCGACCCCGCCGCACGCGTGGTTAAAAAAGGATGCGCGCACTGGCTGACGCGTGGGCCCGCTATCGGTGGTCGTCATAAATAAGACGACCGGTGGCGGTTGGGTGGCCGCCAGGTGGGGACGCGGCGGACGGTGAGGAGACGCGCGGCGCGTCCCCACCGGCGCATTTCAGGCGCAAATTTGGGCCGCAAATGCGTCGGTGCGGATGCGACGCAGACGTGAAATGGGTTTGGGTCGGCGCGTTGGGCCGTCACTTTTGTCCGCGCCGACCCAAACGGACGCAGACGGACGAAATGGGTCGCCCCGTTGAAGTTGCTCTAAAACTATGCGAGTGATTTATTCACCGAGACGGAGGTAGTATGTAGTATAGTACATTATCACCCTAGAAAAAGTACATTATCGGACATGGGTGCGCACAGGCCAAGCCACCCTGACTTCCCGGCCAATTGCAGCAGCTTGGCTTGTTCCACCACCATGTCGATGAGTGCATCCGTCATCACCCCCTTCGCCGCCGTGGCTTTACCAACTGCATTTCCCACGCGGCAAATAGTGGAGTCCTCCTCTTGTCGACCAACAGCACGCCAAACATCCTCCTAGTGGTGTTTATATAGCACAAAATTAATTACTTGAACATTTCTTGAGTACTACTGTGTGGAATATGCACCTCACCTTGCAAGCCGCAACGGCTATAGTCAACCATTGTAGTGATACATTAAAGTACTTACGCCAAAGTATAATGTCCAGAATGCCACACCAATGGACGAATGATACAACGGCATCTTCAACGCCGATCCTACTTCTTTAAATAATGCCCACACTAGACAGTCCGGGCAAACATGTAACCCTGTCGTAGGTTAAACTTGTCTGGATGACATAAATCCATAATCCGGCCTGAAAATATCGAGGGGCGGAGTAGGGGAGTCTGCCGCGTAAAACTCCGACAGACCGGGCCACCAATAAAAATTTCGGAGCCTGCATTTTTACCAAAACCATTGAAACTCAATGTTCTGCCTACCCGCATTTATGCCGTGGTGATCGATGCGCCGTTCGAGTAGCCTCCCTCGGTTATTAAAAAGTCGGTCGGCGACCCTAAACCCTAGCAACCCCCCCTTCCGCTACTCATCCATGCCACAGTCGCGTAGATCCGAGCTTGCCCGTTGACCTCTCCCCACCGAGATGCCGCCCCGCCACCCAACCTATTGCGTCATGCTCTCGACCAAGCGACATGCGCAGCTTGCCGCCGAGGAATGCGCCTAAGTGGCGGGGCATGCGACATTGAGTTGCCGCCGGCAAGGACTCGAGCTTGGAGGAGGAGGACGACGACCCCATGGATCCCGTGGAGGAGGAGGACGCCGAGCCCATGGATCCCGTGAAGGAGGAGGAGGATGAGGAGGAGGACGGCTACCCCATGGATCCCGTGGAGGAGGAGGAGGACATCGACCCCATGGGACTCACAGAGGAGCTCGCGGTCACCTCTGACGCTGCAGCCGAGGGCGGCGCGACACCATCTGCCTCCTCCCAAGGAGGCTGAGCACCTCGCAGCACAGGTGCATCCCCCTGCCGAGCACGTCGACACCATCACCCGTGGCTGAGATCATCGCTGACCCCGTCGTTGTCAATGAGAAACCGCACCATCCTTGAGTCACTTTAGTCTGACCGCGTGGTGGCGGTGACCCGCTGTGAGCTGCTAATCCACCACGCCGAGCAAGAGAAACTGTTCGTGAAGGAGGACTCTGACGACGAGGAGATGCCACCAATTCACCCCACCATCAATGACCACGAGATCGGCGGTTCTAGTGAGGAGGTGGCCAAGGTCTCCTCCGACGAGGAGTAAGATTAGGAGTAGTTTAAGAGCAACTCCAACGCGCCGACCCAAATGGATGACGATTTTGTCCACTTTTTATCTGTTTGAGTCGGCTGCCCGTTCGGCGTCCGCCTTGTTTATCATTTGGGTCGATAGTGCGCCCAATGTGCCGACTCATATTTGTCGGCATGGTCGGCTGGCCGCCATTTTTTAACAAATATGCACACATTTTGCATATTTTCACAAGCAAACAAAAATAATATAGTTTCACAACCAAATAAATCTAACATAGTTTTACATGCCGAATAAAAATCAAATTGTCTCAAATACATGTGAGAAAAAGATACATCTATTGGTTGCCAACATGAGCCCATATATGCTCAACCAAATCATTTTATACCTGCATGTGAGTTTTCGAATCACGCATTTCATGATGAAATTGGATGAACTGTTCAAATGTTACCGCTCCTCCACGCTCGGGCACAACATTCTCACCCTGAAACTGAAACCCTTGATCGTAGATACGTTCCGGAAGTTTATCCTCTACGATCATATTGTGCATGATCACATAAGTAGTCATCACCTCCCACAACTTCTTGGTGCTCCAAGTCCTAGCAGGATGCCGAATGATGCCCCATCAAGACTGCAGAACACCAAAGGCACGCTCGACGTCCTTCCTAGCACTCTCTTGCTCTTGGACAAATTTTATCCTCTTCTCTCCGACAGGGTTGGGGATTGTCTTCACAATAATGGTCCACTGAGGATAGATACCGTCACCTAGGTAGTATCCTTTGTCGTAGTTGTGGCCGTTGATGGTAACATTCACCGGCGGGCTGTTGCCTTCAGCAAGCCTTGCAAACACCGGCGAGCGTTGAAGCACGTTGATATCATTGTGCGATCCGGCCATGCCGAAGAAAGAGTGTCATATCGAAAGATCTTGTGAGGCCATTGTCGGTGTCAAAACCGGCGGATCTCGGGTAGGGGGTCCCGAACTGTGCATCTAGGCGGATGGTAACAGGAGACAAGGGACACAATGTTTTTACCCAGGTTCGGGCCCTCTCAATGGAGGTAATACCCTACTCCTGCTTGATTAATATTGATGATATGGGTAGTACAAGAGTAGATCTACCACGAGATCAAGGAGGCTAAACCGTGGAAGCTAGCCTATGGTATGATTGTTGTTCGTCCTACGGACTAAATCCCTCCGGTTTATATAGACACCGGATAGGGTTAGGGTTACACAGAGTCGGTTACAATGGTAGGAGATCTACATATCCGTATCACCAAGCTTGCCTTCCACGCCAAGGGAAGTCCCATCCGGACACGGGACGAAGTCTTCAATCTTGTATCTTCATAGTCTTGGAGTCCGGCCGTGACGATAGTCCGGCTATCCGGACACCCCCTAGTCCGGGACTCCCTCAATAGCCCCCGAACCAGGCTTCAATGACGATGAGTCCGGCGCGTTGATTGTCTTCGGCATTGCGAGGCGGGTTCCTCCTCCGAATACTTCATAGAAGGTTTCGAACACAAGGATAGTGTCCGACTCTGCAAAACAAGTTCCACATAACACCGTAGAGAGAATAATTTCTGCATAGATCTGCTGACGTATTCTGCGGCGTGACATCACACCACGGCAAGGCCTTTATATGAATCGTTTTTTACTATTCCCACCTCAGCGTGTTTAGCGAGGCGGTTTCCTTGGCACGTCTTATCAAAGCATAGATCGTGCCCCCTTATTTCGGGATTCTCATCAATATGGACGTGGGTAACCCATCCGCGCCATTGATTACGGCGCTTGGGAAATAAGCGAGTTTTACCAGGCTGGTGGGGGACGCATAACTTCGTCCGTCTATATAAGGGGATAAGGATCCACCTTTTCACCTACGCCTTCTTCCTCCTTTGCTTATCCATTTCCGTGCACTCGAGCTCCAGCGCCCAAGTCCGCACATCCCACCTCAACCTTTCTCCAATCATGTCAGGAGCGGGAGGTAGGTGGATGGCCTCCTCCGTCACGGAGGGGCACCTCGCCAGACTGCGGGAGGCCGGATACTTGTCCGGCAACATCGCACACAAAGCTTCTGACGAGGGATGCTCATTCCGACCCACAGGCCCCGTGAGAGGGTGGTGTTTCTCCCCCACTTCCTCCGCGGACTAGGCTTTCCTCTTCATCCATTTGTCCGGGGGCTCATGTTCTACTACGGTCTGGACTTCCACGACCTGGCCCCGAATTTTATCCTCAACATCTCGGCGTTTATCGTCGTGTGTGAGGCTTTCCTCTGCATCCCGCCCCACTTCGGCTTATGGCTGAAGATCTTCAACGTCCGACCGAAGGTAGTGGGCGGCCGCTGCCGGAGTGCGGAGGCGCCATGGTTGGCAAGATGGCCAAAGTCCCATGGCTCGAAGGCGCCTTC
This sequence comes from Aegilops bicornis, assembly GCA_021605145.1. Classification (NCBI taxonomy): domain Eukaryota; kingdom Viridiplantae; phylum Streptophyta; class Magnoliopsida; order Poales; family Poaceae; genus Aegilops; species Aegilops bicornis. The sequence goes on along the minus strand of CM038670.1, from coordinate 151,194,491 downwards.
GTGGAGACAATAAAGGGGTGGCAATCGGGGTGGTTCTACATCACCGAGCCCCGCAACACCAAATGGGCGGCGGCCCCCAAATTCAGATCTGGCTTCCCCACACGGCTCTCATCATGGAAAGAGACGGGACTGACGTGGGGGAATTCGGACGAGACATCCAGACTGCAAACATGCGTCCGAAACCTGGTGGCCAAGAATCTTAGGCTGGTCGAGTAATCCAGGTGATGCTCATCCGCCAGATTCTCCCATGCCAACAACGGGCTTTTAACTTGTGGGAGTTCGATCCGGCACAGCACCAAACCTTGAGCCGGCTCTTCAACACTACATACGAAGATGCCTGGAAGGTGCTGTTCAAGGGCGCTGAAGCCCCAGCATCCGCTACCAAAGATCGCGGATACAGCTCGCAGCGTCCAGCCGGCGAGGTAAGTCATTTTACCCTTTACGGGACTCTTTTTTCATAGACACGGGATCTAAAACTCCCTAATCTTTGACAGGACTGGCTGAAGACGTCCGGACAGATTAACTGTCCGGCTCCTTTGCCGGAAGATCCGGAGAACGCCTGATTGACGGATCGCTAGCTCCGGCGCCCGTCGTGGTGCCGGAGAAGAAGGCCAAGAAGGAGGCCACGGGAACTCGAAGGAGCTCCGGCGCCAGTCTTGTCGATTCGAAGCGGAATCTTCTCCAAGACGAGGAGGAAGAAGAAGAAGCTCCTCCCGGTGAGAGGAGAAGAAAAGGAAGGCCGCTAACCGGGAGGCCGGAGGGTCCAAGAAGGGAGAACCCTTCCTCCGGACTTCTCCGCCAACGTCGACGATGACGAGGAGGACTGGCCTACAAGGGCCAAGCCCCTGGCGAGATCGTAAGTGTCCGGATACCCAAGGTTTTTTTATTATTGCAGAGCATTCTCTAATGTTGAACAACCGTGCAGCCCGCCCAAGGGCGTCGGAAATGGAGAGTACCTCGCTTCCGGCCGCCTCCTAGCCTCACGCTGGGCGAGGCGGCCTTGGGCGGGCCCCAAAGAGGGCTTGGTCAAGAGGAGGTAGCGCAGGAGGTGCCACAAGGCGACCTTCCGGACTCCAGGCGCGCGGGGGGCAAGACCCCCAGGGGCTCTAAGCCTGACCCTCGTCCGGACTCCATGCCGGAACCATCAGCGGTTCCGAAGTCCGGACAATGGATCCTTTGCAAGAAGGGTAAGACGCCGGTGTCCTCCGTCCCAACCGGAGGCACCGGATAGCTCTGAGGCGCTTAACAGCGCTTCCATCGAGGAGGAACACCGCCTTTGTCATGAGTGCGGTGATCCGAACAGTTCAACCCAAGAGCGGGTGGCCAAAGCTGTGCCCGACCTTCTAACGAGCTTTGAGGTAAGTTTTAGAATATGTAAAAAATATAACCGCATAGACAGTAGCCCTCGATGCTTAGTTCGTGTTCGGAAAGAAAAGCCGGACTAAGGATCTAAAAAGATATACGCAGGAGTCTAACATAAGTATGTCAATATGGGAATGCAGGCTGCGCTCGACCTCTGCCAAGACCTTGTGCGGAGGTCAATGTATTGAAGCAGAACCTCGGCGGTCCGAGAACAAGCTCGGACAAGCCAAGAAGGAGCTCGAGGACAAGGAAGGTAAGTAAGACCTTATTAAAGAAATACCTTATAGAAAAGGTTTTGGTTGCGAAAAATACTTGAGGAATAACATGGTACTGCAGGGGGCCACAAACGAGGTGGCGGCCCTTAAGGAAGCGGTGTCCGTGGCCGAAAACAAAGCGGCCATGAACGCACCGAGCGAGAGAAGGGGAGGCGCAGCTGGCTACAGATGGCAAGAGCTCCAAGCTCTCGTGGAAAACACGAGAGTTTGGGCGTGACTCGAAGACTCGAGAGTCCGAGCTCGCCTCGGCTCTTGAGAGTGCCAAAGCTGCTAAGGCCGAGGCCCAAAAAGCCCTCCAAGAAATTGAGTCTTTAAAGAAGATAGCAGCGGGTAAGGCATTCTTTATGCAAAGCAAGCATGTGAGAGTGAATTATCTATTACTTACCCGGATTCGAAGCTCTCCAGGAGCATTCGCAGATTTGCCCTGTAGTGCGTCTGACGCTGCCGCATTCTACCGCGCCCTGGAGGGGAGCTCCACGGAGAAGGTGTTCTGGTCTATGTATGCTGAGGCCGACCATCCGGTGCCCCTTAGCGATCAGCTGAAGCAGTTGGTCGAGCTCCATCAGGTCGCCGAACAGGCCATGAAGGGCCTTATAAGCGGTTGTGGCCATTGGAGGCCATGCCCGGAGCTACCGGCTTGGTGCAGCGGTTGGTGGGCCTTTGCCGGCTTGAAGTCATCCAGCGCTCCGTGTGCATTGCAGGTGTCCGTCGGGCCCGTTCCCGCGCTAAATTGCACTGGGGCAACCTGGATGCAGAGAAGCTTGTGACAGACGGGCCACCGAAGGGCCATGAGCATCGCCGCCGAAATGTACTATGAGGGCGTCTGAAGGGTGCCCGCCGAATAGCGGATGAGTGCTCGGAGATGTAATTTTTGAATAAACTCGCATTTGTTATTCCGCATAATCGAAAACTTGTTCATATGCGCTAAGCAACGCTTATTAATTTAAAATATTACCTTCTGTGCGGCCGTTTATCAAATTTGAGAGATGGCAAGTCGTTGGCTTCAGCCCCCATGCCACGAGTGCTGGGGTGTTCGGGATAAACTTGAGCACTCTTGTTCCCATTCTTGGGTCCATCTAGGGAGGCGCTCAACACAATGAACAAGGCAACCGGACTTATAATGCTTGAACACTCTCACTTAGCCATAGAATTCTATAATTTTAAATTTCGGCGAAGCCCCTAGTATTCAGAAGACCGAGTTCGGGGCGCTATCCATGCCTTGGCCGGACAATTCCGGTTCCTCGCTCTAAGCGGCATAAGTCTTTAGGGACCCGAAAAACCTCTCGAACAGCGACCGGCTCTCGTCCTATCATGACGGTCAGTTTTAGCTTTCTCCACTGAGGTGCTCGACCCAATCGCAGTGGTTCTCCCGGTGCTACCTTAGCCGATATAGCGGAACGTAAGGTACCAAAACACGGGAGCCAGGCAAACCCAACTATTGACCCAAGACATGATTCGGAGCCAATTCATATAATGCTATAAGTTCGGGGTGCCGCACTTGTGAAAGTGTTTGGACTTATCACACCATAATTTTGGGATACTTAAGCCCCTTGTGTATTGGCCGTACCAAAGTGTACGGTTGCAACATGTCATGAAATGAACACATGTATATATAAAGGAAATAGAGCAATAATAAGCAAAAGCTGTGTATTGTTTATTCAAAAAGATACTGCAATGGAAGCAGAATGATACAAATAGTGCGGTAAGCAAGGGATGGGACTATCTAACATGTCCCCCTCCAGGGGTAAGTTATTTGGATGATATGTAAAACAGGTATAATGCTTGTAATAGAGACCACCTGAACACTTGACGTGGCTTTCCGCTTCCCTGGCTGTTGCATCGGGAGTTCGGTGATTCGAGTGCCGGACAGGACTTCTCAAAGACGGAGTCCTGGAAGTAAAAAAAAGGAAGAAAAAGAAAAAAAAAGAAAAAGGAAGTGACACAAAGGGAGCCCCTGGTGCGGTCGAGCCGCATTCTTGGCGTGCCGTTGTCTTGCCCCTCCCCATGTGCCCATGGTATCTCCAGAGCGTAATTATGTACGCGTAGCACTAGCATCGCAATTTCGCGAGGGCTGGGGTTGGGGCCGGATTGCTACTCGTGCTTGAATCGTGCCAGGTGGTCTTGTTGCAGGTTACTCCGGGCGCGCTTGGCGGTGTCCGGACGCTTAGTGGCCGGACTCGAGAACTGTCGTGAGAGGCTGCTTTGCACCTCCGTCGCGAGGGCCGCCGTGTGCTCCTCCGTTTGGAGAGAGCGTTCGGTGTTTCCATTGACCGTGATTACTCCTCGAGGGCCTGGCATCTTGAGCTTGAGGTATGCGTAGTGCGGCACCGCATTGAACTTTGCAAATGCGGTTCGCCCGAAGCGATGCATGATAGCCTGCGGAATGGTACGGTGTCGAAGATTAACTCTTCGCCGGAAGTTGTCCGGATATCCGAAGACCACTTCGAGTGTGGTGAGCCTGTGCAATTGGCCTCTACACCCGGTATGACGCCTTTAAAGGTCGTCTTTGTAGGTTTAATCCTTGAGGGTCTATGCCCATTTTGTGCCTTTGTATCCTGATAAAGCAGGTTCAGGCTGCTACCGCCGTCCATCAGGACTGGTGAGGTGAAATCCGTCAATAATTGGGTCAAGAACCAATGCGGCGAAGCTGCCGTGACGGATGCTAGTAGGGTGGTCCCTTCGATCAAAGGTGATTGGGCAAGAAGACCATGGGTTGAACTTTGGGGCGACTGGCTCCATCGCATATACGTCCCGCAGTGCACGCTTCCGCTCCCTTTTGGGTATGTGGGTTGCGTATATCATGTTCACCGTCCGCACTTGTGTGGGAAAACCTTTCTGTCCTCTATTGTTCGGGCGGCCGGGCTCTTCCTCGTCAACGCTTATGCAGCCCTTGTCATTGAGTTCGCACTTAACTTGCTCGCTTGCTTGAACACCCAACAATCCCTCGTTGGTGTGATTGGCTGATTTTTCGGGGGTGCCATGTATTTGGCACAAGCGATCGAGTATGCGGTCCAAGTTGGACGGGCCCTGGGTATTTCTTTTGAATGGCTTCTTCCGCTGACCGGGTTTAGAGCCTCTGAATCCGGCATTGACGGCCGTATCTTCAGTATTATCGCCGTTAATGCGGCGCTTATTCTTGTTGTGACGCGACCTGCCATTGTTGTCCTTGGTATCCGGACTATCAGGATGTTTGGCCAAGTTGTTGCTTCGAGCTAGCCAGTTGTCCTCTCCCGCACAAAAGCGAGTCATGAGGGTTGTGAGGGCTGCCATATATTTCGGCTTTTCTGTCCTAGGTGCCGGGCAAGCCACTCGTCGCGGATGTTATGTTTGAAGGCTGCAAGGGCCTCTGCATCCGAGACGGTCGGCGATTTGATTTTTCTTTGTTAGGAACCGAGTCCAAAATTGTGCGGCCGATTCTTACGGCTGCTGAATTATGTGGCTAAGGTCATCGGCGTCTGGTGGTCGCACATATGTGCCCCGGAAGTTATCAAGGAATGCGGCTTCCGTGTCCTCCCAACAACCAATTGATTCTGGCGGCAAGCTATTGAGCGAGTCGAGCTGGTCCTTTGAGCTTGAGTGGGAGGTATTTGATGGCATGTAGATCATCACCGCGGGCCATGTGGATATGGAGGAGATAATCCTCGATCCGCATGGGGATCTGTGGTACCATCGTATGATTCGATGTTTACGGGCTTGAAGCCCTCGGGATTTGATGATCCATTACTTCATCTGTGAAGCATAGTGGGTGTGCTGGCGCCTCTGTATTGGGCTATATCACGGCGTAGCTCATATGAGCTTTGTCTCATTGTGGTTCGCCCGGCCGGTTTCTTTATGTCTGGCGCGACGGTAATCATCCCGCATTGCTGGCGCCCACGCGATCTGTAGATCGATCTTGTATGTTTTGCTTTATCCTCCAATATATCTCGCAAGTCCGGCGCGTTTTCCCGTGCCTTGGTACTTTTTGAGCGGCGTCGGGGTGTGGCTTGAGCGGAGGGTCTAGAGGCCTCTCTATCGCGGCCACGGGGTGGCCGGTCTGCCATGTCATGCGCTGGTAACTTGGGTGCTTCTTCCTCTAGTCGAGGCAATGGCCTGCGTTTGGGGTAGCTTTTGGAGGGGCGTTCGAGTTCATACTCTTCGGCCGCAAGGACTTGATCCACTGCCGCCTAGCAGGTCTTGGTCAGCTCTAAGCTGTTGCTGCTTTCTTGAGGCTGCTCATGTGGCTATAAGCCTGCGTTTGAAATGCTCTGTTGGCGGGATCCTCGGGCCACGACAAACTGCCGTCGTCGAGGCTTGCCTCATTTTCGGAGGAGGCGCATAATTATCGTCCTCAACCTCTCTTTCTGCAGACCTTGTCGTGCGGACTTGCTTCTCCCTCCTCTGTGGCCGAGTCCCGCTTTGGAGGGTTCTCTTCGGCATTGTCCGGGGTGTTATTATCTCCCAGTCGGAATCACCGTTTTTATTGTGGGGGGATTTAGAGCGGCGCCGCTGACGTCGGCGCTTCGGCTGTTTCTTGGAGGGGCATCCTCCGTTGTTCCATCGCCGTTCCCATCTTTTGGGATGTCCACCATATATATTTCATATGACGAGGTGGCCTTCCAGTGCCCTGTAGACGCTGGGTCTTGATCGTCTCCGGCATCGTCGTCCATACCGTCGATGTCTTCGGAGTCGTAGTCTAGCATGTCGGTTAAATCATCGACAGTGGCTACAAAGTGGGTGGTGGGTGGGTGTTGAATATCTTCGTCGTCCGCATCCCAACCTTCCTGTCCGTAGTCCGGCCAGGGCTCTCCGGATAAAGAGAGAGACTTTAGTGAATTCAGGATGTCGCCCGAAGGAGAGTGCTGAAAAATGTCATGGCAGTGAAGTCCATGACCGGGCGCCCAATCGATTCGATTGGCAGGGCGCAGAGGGTTCGGAGTCCGGAGAGGAGTCCGGCACCGAGTCGAGGTCTTCGCAAAGCGACGAGGATGGAGTTCGCTCAATCGCCGTAGATTGTAGCCCCGAGGCGGTGTCCAACCACTCATCCTCGATCCGGAATCCGACTCGGATTAAGGGTCGGAGCGGATCTTGGTGCGGCCTCCAGGGCCTTTGTTAACCGCAGAGCTAGATCATGCCCATTGAGACAGTGCGGCACGCTTGGCTGCGGCTCGAATTCGTCGAAGATCAAGTCCCCGCGGATATCGGCCGTATAGTTTAAACTTCCAAATCTGACCTGATGGCCACGGGCGTAGCTTTCGATCTGCTCCAGATGGCCAAGCGAATTGGCCCGTAGTGCAAAGCCGCCGAACACGAAGATCTGTCCGGGGAGAAAAGTATCACCCCAGACTGCGTCGTTGTTGATGATCGAAGGAGCCATCGGGCCTATCGGTGACGACACAGAGGAACTCTCAATGAAAGCACCAATGTCGGTGTCAAAACCGGCGGATCTCGGGTAGGGGTCCCGAACTGTGCGTCTAGGCGGATGGTAACAGGAGACAAGGGACACGATGTTTTACCCAGGTTCGGGCCCTCTCGATGGAGGTAATACCCTACTCTGCTTGATTAATATTGATGATATGGGTAGTACAAGAGTAGATCTACCACGAGATCAAGGAGGCTAAACCCTAGAAGCTAGCCTATGGTATGATTGTTGTTCGTCCTCTGGGACTAAAACCCTCCGGTTTATATAGACACCGGATAGGTTAGGGTTACACAGTCGGTTACAATGGTAGGAGATCTACATATCCGTATCGCCAAGCTTGCCTTCCACGCCAAGGAAAGTCCCATCCGGACACGGGACGAAGTCTTCAATCTTGTATCTTCATAGTCTTGGAGTCCGGCCGTGACGATAGTCCGGCTATCCGGACACCCCCTAGTCCAAGACTCCCTCAGCCATGTCCTCAAGTATGACAGTGCAAGCCCTGAAATGGTCCTTATACTGCCCTTGCCAAGCAGAGGGGCAGTTCTTCCACTCCCAGTGCATGCAGTCTATGCTGCCAAGCATCTCTGGGAAGCCCCTGCTGGCATTCATCGCCAACAAACGGGCTGTATCTTGAGCAGTTGGTTCTCTCAAGTACTCAGGACGAAACACAACAATCACAGTCTTACAGAACTTGTACATGGAGTCTAGGAATGTAGACTTACTCATACGGACGTATTCATCGATGAGATCACCGGGCACTCCGTATGCAAGCATCTGGATGGCTGCAGTGCATTTCCGATAAGATGGGAAGCCAATATTTCCAAGGGCATCCTCTTTGCGCTCGAAATAATTATCGTATCCAACCACCCCCTCTCTAATACAGTTGAAAAGATGCATATTCATACGAAAACACCACCGAAAATTTCTGACGTTTGAACATCGGGTTGGTTGTGTCAAAGTAGTCCTTCCAAAGAAGGAAATTGCCGCTCTCTCGATTGCGATTCAACGCCGGAAGGTGCCACGGGATCAAGCCACGGAACAGCGACCGCTGCCTATTAAGGTGGTCATGGACTAACACGGCAGCCAAGATCTCCTCCTCATCATCGGACGAGGAATCGTCGGAGTCGCAAAGGAAATTGTGGAAAAAGAACTCGTCGGCGGAGTTCATTTTGTACCTCGGCAAACTGTCGAACAGCTTGCGGGCGTCGACGAAGAAGCTGGCTGGCGAAGAGATGCGTGCCTCCCTTGGACCAGGAGGCTTGCCTGGCGTGTCTTACGAGCATGGCGGCATCAGGACATCGGGCGTTGTCAGACGAAGGAGCTGGCTGGGGCGGGAAGGCGGCTTCCTGCTCGCGGTGGTGTCGAAGGGTGGGTTGGGAAGCTTCGGTGCCCTGACGGTGAGATGGCGGCATTGGGGGGAGGGTGTGTCGGCACTGGCTCACGCAGAGGCACCGAAAATAGGCAGCGGCGGCGACGGGGCGGGGGCGAGCGAGGGTTTGCTGTCGATATGGGGTGGGAGAGGATGGCCAATGCGCCACTGACTAGCGGGCCAGGAGAGAAGTAGGCGTGTGCCGCGCGTGTCCGCTTCGTGTCTCTGTCGACGCAAATGAGGCTCAAAATTGGGCCGGGAATGATCGATAGGCGGACGAAAAGCGAATGCGCGTCCGTTTGGGTCGACACGTTGAGCCGATTTTTCTGTCCGCGCCGACCCAAATAAATGCGCGCGGACAAATTTAGTCGGTGCGTTGAAGTTGCTCTTAGTTTGATGTAGGAACAAAAATGTATGAACTATCACAACTATGGAATATTGTACGCTCTGAACTATCTCAACGTTGCATTGCTTTTTAGGATAGCCTGGATGGTTGATGCTCTCCTGGAACTAGGCAGTGCTGAAGTACATTTGAGGGTTTCTGTTTGAGGTGCAGGCTTGAAGATGCCCTAATCCATTACTACTTCCTAGGGGTGCACGCAGCAACCCACTTCGTCCTGCGAAACTTATCAACTAGTTTACGATTTGCTCATCACTTGATCAAATTTTAAACTACATTTATACCATGGTGTTGTCTGCTATCCCGCTCCGCTTGCATCCATGCTACTTCCACATGGGCCATTGCACTAATAAATTGTTAGCGTTCAACTCGGGCTAGCCCACACTCATCCACAATTTGAACGTTTATGCGCACATAGCCCAACTTTGACAGAGAGCCCACTCCATTCCAAAAGTCCGGACTAAATTGAGGAAAGAATCTACCCTTATAAGCTAGTTGTGGCCTCCTCCCATAAGCAAGGTGAGACTGTTGGGGAACGTAGTAATTTTAAAAAATTTCCTACGATCACGCAAGATCTATCTAGGTGATGCATAGCAACAGGGGAGAGTGTGTCCACGTACCCTCGTAGACCGAAAGCGGAAGCGTTATGTAACACGGTTGATGTAGTCGAACGTCTTCACGATCAAATCGATCAAGTATCGAACGCACGACACCTCCGCGATCTGCACACGTTCAGCTCGGTGACGTCCCCCAAACTCTAGATCCAGCTGAGGCCGAGGGAGAGTTCCGTCAGCATGACGGCATGGTGACGGTGATGATGAAGTTACCGGCGCAGGGCTTCTCCTAAGCACTACGACGATCTGACCGAGGTGGAAATCTGTGGAGGGGGGTACCGCACACGGCTAAAAGATCAACTTGATCAACTTGTGTGTCTATGGGGTGCCCCCTGGCCACATATATAAAGGAGGGGAGGGAAGAGGCATGGCTGGCCCAAGGGGGACGCGCTAGGTGTGGGAAATCCTACTAGGACTCCCCAATCCAAGTTGGATTCCCCTCCTCTTTCCTATTCCTAGTAGGAGAAAGAGGGAAGGAGGAAGAGGGGAGAAGGAAGGAGGGGGGCGCCGCCCCCTCCTACTCCAGTTAGGACCAGCCCATGGGGGGGGGAGGCGCGGCCACCCCTTGAGGCCCTTCTCTCCTTTCCCATATGGCCCATTAAGGCCCATTACTTTCCCCAGCGAATTCCCGTAACTCTCCGGTACTCCGAAAAATACCCGAATCACCTGGAACCTTTCCGATGTCCGAATATATCCTTCCAATATATCGATCTTTACGTCTCGACTGTTTCGAGACTGCTCGTCATGTCCATGATCCCATCCGGGACTCCGAACAACCTTCGTTACATCAAATCACATAAAATCATAATACCAATCATCATCGAGCGTTAAGAGTGCGGACCCTATGGGTTCAAGAACTATGTAGACATGACCGAGACACATCTCCAGTCAATAACCAATAGCAGAACCTGGATGCTCAGATTGGTTCCTACATATTCTACAAAGATCTTTATCGGTCAAACCGCATAAAAACATACGTTGTTCCCTTTGTTATCGGTATGTTACTTGCCCGAGATTCAATCGTCGGTATCATCATACCTAGTTCAATCTCGTTACCGGCAAGTCTCTTTACTCATTCCGTAATGCTTCATCCCGCAACTAACTCATTAATCACATTGCTTGCAAGGCTTATAGTGATGAGCATTACCGAGGTGGCCCAGAGATACCTCTCCGAAACACGGAGTGACAAATCCTAATCTCGATCTATGTCAACCCAACAAACACCTTCGGAGACACCTGCAGAGCATCTTTAGAATCACCCAGTTACGTTGTGACATTTGATAGTGAAGGAAATATGCCCTAAAGGCAATAATAAAGTTATTATTTATTTCCTTAATTCATGATAAATGTTTATTATTCATGCTAGAATTGTATTAACCGGAAACTTAGTACATGTGTGAATACATAGACAAAACATATAGTCCCTAGTATGCCTCTACTTGACTAGGTCGTTAATCAAAGATGGTTATGTTTCCTAACCATAGACATGTGTTGTCATTTGATGAACGGGATCACATCATTAGGAGAATGATGTCATGGACATGACCCATCCGTTAGCTTAGCATTATGATCGTGACAATTTCATTGCTACTGCTTTCTTTACTTATACAAGTTCCTCGGACTATGAGATTATGCAACTACCGAATACCGGAGGAACACTTTGTGTGCTACCAAATGTCAGAACATAAATGGGTGATTATAAAGGTGCTCTACAGGTGTCTCCGAAGGTGTTTGTTGGTTTGGCATAGATCGAGATTAGGATTTGTCACTCCGTGTTTCGGAGAGGTATCTCTGGGCCCTCTCGGTAATACTCATCACTATAAGCCTTGCAAGCATTGTGACTAATAAGTTAGTTGCGGGATGAAGTATTACAGAACGAGTAAAGAGACTTGCCGGTAACGAGACTTGCCGGTAACGAGATTGAACTAGGTATGATGATACCGATGATCGAATCTCGGGCAAGTAACATACCGATGACAAAGGGAACAACGTATGTTGTTATGCGGTTTGACAGAGAAAGATCTTCGTATAATATGTAGGAACCAATATGAGCATCCAGGTTCCGCTATTGGTTATTGACCAGAGACGTGTCTCGGTCATGTCTACATAGTTCTCGAACCCGTAGGGTCCGCATGCTTAACTTTCGATGACGATTGGTATTATGAGTTTATGTGATATGATGTACCGAAGATTGTTTGGAGTCTCGGATATGATCACGGACACGACGAGGAGTCTCGAAATGGTCGATACATAAAGATTGATATATTGGACGATTATGTTCGGACACCAGAAGTGTTCCAGAGAAGTTTCGGATAAAACCAGAGTGCCGGAGGGTTATCGGAACCCCCGGGGGAACTAATGGGCCTCTATGGGCCTTAGTAGAGAGAGAGAGAGGGGCGGCCAGGGCAGGCCGCGCCCCCTCCCCCTTGAGTCCGAATAGGACAAGGAAAGGGGGGCGGCGCCCCCTTTTCCTTTCCCCTCTCCCTCTCCTTCCTCCCCCCCTCTCCCTTTAGGTGGAAACCTACTAGGAATTGGAGTCCTAGTAGGATTCCCCTCTTGGGGGCGCGCCAACGAGGGCCGACCGGCCTCCCCCTTGCTCCTTTATATACAGGGGTAGGTGGCACCCTTGGACACACAAGTTGATTGTTTAGCCGTGTGTGGTGCCCCCCTCCACAGATTTCCACCTCGGTCATATCGTCGTAGTGCTTAGGCGAAGCCCTGCGCCAGTAACTTCATCATCACCGTCACCACGCCGTCGTGCAGACGAAACTCTCCCTCGACCTCAGCCGGATCTAGTGTTCGTGGGACGTCACCGAGCTGAACGTGTGCAGATCGCGGAGGTGCCGTGCCTTCGGTGCTAGGATCGGTCGGATCGTGAAGAGGTACGACTACATCAACCGCGTTGTCATAACGCTCCCGCTTTCGGTCTACGAGGGTACGTAGATAGCACTCTCCCCACTCGTTGCTATGTATATCCTAGATAGATCTTGTGTGATCGTAGGATTTTTTTTTTGAAATTACCGCGTTCCCCAACAGTGGCATCCGAGCCAGGTCTATGCATAGATGTTATATGTACGAGTAGAACACAAAGAGTTGTGGGCGATAATAGTCATACTGCTTACCAGCATGTCATACTTTTATTTGGCGGTATTGTTGGATTAAGCGGCTCAGACCGACATTACGCGTACGCTTACGCTCGATTGGTTCTACCGACGTGCTTCGCACACAGGTGGTTGGTGAGTGTCTGTTCCTCCAACTTTAGTTGAATCGAGTGTGGTACGCCCGGTCCTTGTTGAAGGTTAAAACAACACACTTGACGAAAAATCGTTGTGGTTTTGATGCGTAGGTAAGAACGGTTCTTGCTAGAAGCCCGTAGCAGCCATGTAAAACTTGCAACAACAAAGTAGAGGACGTCTAACTTGTTTTTCAGGGCTTGCTGTGATGTGATATGGTCAAGGCATGATGTGATATAATTTGTTGTATGAGATGATCATGTTTTCTAACAAAGTTATCGGCAACTGGCAGGAGCCATATGGTTGTCGCTTTATTGTATGGAATGCAAACGCCATGTAATTGTTTTACATTATTACTAAGCGGTAGTGATAGTCGTAGTAACAATAGTTGGCGAGACGAGAACGATGCTACGATGGAGATCAAAGGTGTCGCGTCGGTGACGATGGAGATCATGACGGTGCTTCGGTGATGGAGATCATGAGCACAAGATGATGATGGCCATATCATGTCACATATTTTGATTGCATGTGATGTTTATCCTTTATGCATCTTATTTTGCTTAGAACGTCGGTAGCATTATAAGATGATCCCTTACTAAATTTCAAGGTATAAGTGTTCTCCACAGTATGCACCGTTACTACAGGTTCGTCGTGCCGAGACACCACGTGATGATCGGGTGTGATAAGCTCTACGTTCACATACAACGGGTGCAAGCCAGTTTTGCACACCTTGAATACTTGGGTTAAACTTGACGAGCCTACCATATGCAGATATGGCCTCGGAACACTGAGACCAAAAGGTTGAACGTGAATCATATAGTAGATATGATCAACATAGTGATGTTCACCATTGAAAACTACTCCATCTCACGTGATGATCGGACATGGTTTAGTTGATTTGGATCACGTGATCACTTAGATGATTAGAGGGATGTCTATATAAGTGGGAGTTCTTAAGTAATATGATTAATTGAACATTAATTTATCATGAACTTAGTACCTGATAGTATTTTGCATGTCTATGATGTGGTAGATCAATGGCCCGTGCTACCATTCCTTTGAATTTTAATGCATTCCTAGAGAAAGCTAAGTTGAAAGATGATGGAAGAAACTACACAGTCTGGGTCCGTAACTTGAGGATTATCCTCATTGCTGCACAGAAGAATTACATCCTGGAAGCACCGTTGGGTGCCAGGCCTGTTGCAGATGCTACTGATGACGTTAAGAGCGTTTGGCAGAGCAAAGCTGATGACTACTCGATAGTTCAGTGTGCCATGCTTTACGACTTAGAATTGGGACTTCAAAGACATTTTGAACATCATGGAGCATATGAGATGTTCCAGGAGTTGAAGTTAATATTTCAAGCAAATGCCCGAGTTGAGAGATATGAAGTCTCCAACAAGTTCTACAACTGCAAAATGGAGGAGAATAGTTCTATCAGTGAACACATACTCAGAATGTCTGGGTACCATAACCACTTGACTCAGCTAGGAGTTGATCTTCCAGTTGATTGTGTCATTGACAGATTTCTTCAATCACTCCTGAAAGGATTGATATAGTTGACTAGAGGGGGGGGGGGGGGGTGAATAGGCAACTGACAATTTTTTTAGCTTTTCTTTGCCAAATTAAACTTTGCATCAAAGTAGGTTGTCTAGATATGCAACTAGGTGAGCAACCTATATGATGCAACAACAATAAGCACACAAGCAAGCAAATGATATAACACAATATAGCTTGCACAAGTAAAGGTGGGAGATAACCAAAAGTGGAACCGATGGAGACGAGGATGTGTTACCGAAGTTCCTTCCCTTTGAGGGGAAGTACGTCTCCGTTGGAGCGGTGTGGAGGCACAATGCTCCCCAAGAAGCCACTAGGGTCACCATATTCTCCTCACGCCCTCACACAATGCGAGATGCCGTGATTCCACTATTGGCGCCCTTCGAGGCGGCGACCGAACCTTTACAAACAAGGTTGGGGTGATCTCCACAACTAAATTGGAGGCTCCCAACGACACCACGAAACTTCACCACAATGGAATATGGCTCCGCAGTGACCTCAACCGTCTAGGGTGCTCAAACACCCAAGAGTAACAAGATCCATGAGGATTAGTGGGGAATCAAATTTCTCTTGGTGGAAGTGTAGATCGAGGCCTGCTCAACCAATCCCTAGAGAATCAACAAGTTTGATTGGCTAGGGAGAGAGAACGGGTGAAAATGGAGCTTAGAGCATCAATGGAGCTTAGAGGTGGAAGAGATAGTCAACTCGGAGAAGAAGACTCCCCTTTTATAGTCAAGAGAAAAATCCAACCGTTATCCACTTAATCAGCCCGCAACATGCGGTACTACCACACCATCCAAGCGGTACTACCGCACCCACGGCAGACACCAGACGAGGCCCTTTTGCATTGACGCTGCGAGTGGTAGAACCGCCGGAGCGGTACTACTGTGCGCCCTTGCGGTACTACCGCAAGGCAGGGTTTGACTGGCCTGGGAAGGCACGGATGAATAAAATTACATCCGTGACTACTTCCGCTGAATTTAGATCGGTGCAAAAGTCCGACGCGGTACTACCGCATCCAGGGAGCGGTACTACCGCATAGGGCGCGGATGTAAAAAATTACATCCGCCCCTACTTCCGCGTGAGTAGCAGCGCTGGACCAGAGGTTACGGTACTACCGCATCCTGGGAGCGGTACTACCGCATCATGGGAGCGGTACTACCGCAAGGTGGTCCGGTACTACTGCATCCCCAAGCGGTACTACTGCTCCCTTGAGCAGTACTACCGCACGCCACAACACACTACCACTTGGAGATGTTCATTTTGCAAAGACACGGATAACAGATCGGAGCTCCAAAGAGGCAAGGGAAAGGTGGTGCAATGGAGCAGGGCGTGTGCGTGATGATTCCACCTAACCTTTACAGCGGACCCCTCTTAATAGTACGACTTTCCCTCGACTCAAATCCACCAAAAGGAAGCGTAGAGAAATGCCGTCTTGAAAAGAACTCCGAGGGGCACGCATAATTGTCTTGTGCCTATACATGAGATACAGAAATGCTCAATGCACACAATTAGTCCATAAAGCATTGTCATCAATCACCAAAACCACTTAGGGAGAAATATACCCTTACAATCTCCCCCTTTTTGGTGGATTGATGACAATACTGGATTTGCAAAGAGAGATATAAGATGACACATAAGCAAACACAACATCTATAAAATATAGATAGGCTCCCCCTAGATGTGTGCACTTTTAGAGAAGTGTTTTGGACTGCACGACACACATACTAGGATCAACACTCCCCCTATATTTTATAAACAAGGCAATCCTTGCAACAGTAAGTATGACAATGAGTATGGATGCAAGGTATAGAATTGAGCATGAAGTGAAAAGGGCACATGGCAAGATGATCTCACAAACTACTAACAAACTAGATAATAGGATAAGACAATAAGATAAGTAGAGGACATATGTCTTACACCATATGATAGTCTCCTTGAACCAGACGAACACAAACACAAGCCAACAAACCAAAGCAAACGAGGTTCAACCGAACGGACGCAAAGTGCGAGACACGACAACATGACACACAACTCGCAAATCCCACACTCTCTCCCCCTTTGGCATCGAGACACCAAAAAGGCAGAAAGGACACCTAGGACACAAGTGGTAGCTCAAACTACAGTGATCACTCCTCATGCTCCTCATCGGTCTCGGTGGCGGGAATGGGCTCCTCCTCTGACTCAGTCCACTAGTAACCCTACTTCACCATCCAGTCAGCCTCAGGAATGATGATCCTCTCGGACCCACTCAAAACATGCTCGCTGAACGTCCTCAAGATCCTCTTGTCGCGCTGGCGACTCTCCTTCTGAGCAACATGGGACTTGTACTTCCCCTTGGCCTGCATGCAAAACAAAGTCTTCATCTTATTTTTCAGCCTCTTAGCCCAAGAGGGCTCAAAAGTGGGAGGAGTGTATCCCTCAGAACTGTCCTCATCTGCATCCTCCTCCTCAAGCTCATCCTCATCCACATCCATCCTCGCAGCCTCCGCCTCTGCCCGGGTAGTGGTGTTAGCCCACTTGCTCTTGATGCGTAGCTTGCTAGGCTCATGGCGGATCCAGTTGGGAGCTTCAAACTCTTCATTGGGGAAGAGCCGCTCCCAAGTCTTCGAGATCAACAGAAACAGGTAAGGACCATAGATGGGTACCTTACGGTTTAACACCACAAACTGCAACTCACACCACATGATATGTGAGACATCAAGTGGTTGCGCCTGTTGGAGACGCGCTTCCTCACAAATGAGCATCATGTCCACGAGGTAAACATGCACTTTATCCTTGTCACCAATGCGGGGAAAAAGTGTGTTGCGGAAGATTCGGTGCATGATGTCAAGGAATGGATTCAACACCCATGTCTTCTTGTCATTGGAAAGCTTCTTCTCAACAAGGTAGGGTTGGAGCTTGTTCTTGTTGGCTGAATCGGGATTGGCATGAGGGTGGATGCAACGGGAGTGTTGGGCCCGTCATCATGAACGTGGAGCAATGTCATGAACTCCTTCCACGTAGCAAACATCTGTTGCCCATTGGTCATCCATGTCATGGTGCGCGCCTCATCCGGATGGAAGTGAACTGACGCAAAGAACTGACCACAATCTCAGGGTCAAAGTCGAGGTGGAACGTGAGCAAATCCTCAATGCCAAACTGCTCTATCATATCTAGAGGCTCTCCAAAGTAGGCTCTGTTGCTTTCCTTCCTCACATGTACCATGTCAATCCAGTGCATGTCCACATAGATGTTCTGCTTGGACTTGATCACATCTAGAAAGATAAGATTCTATTGCTTGGACCAAAACAACTCATTTCCTCTGAAATTCTCACAGGGCTTCACATAGGGGTTGAGCTTCCGGCGAGCGACAAACTCGGCGAGCGGCATATCATCCATGCCCATAGTTGGCTCCTTGAACTTGCTTGCAGTGTGCTTGACATTGCACTTTTGGGAACTGGAGCCCTCTGGTGCCTCTGGATTGCGAAGCCGCTTGGAGCTGGTGTCGCGGCTGGGATTGGAGCACCGGACATTGGAACCGGAGCCACCACCTGTGACACACGACACAAACACCAGAAGAACCGAGAAGGATTAATGCAAAGGCGAGGGCCAAAACCAAAAGAAACAAGCAAACACGAGATTTGAAATGACAAAACAACATAGTTTGCAACTCTACGGTAGCACCGGACGGGAGAGCGGAAGTAAAAAATTACAGCTGCGCTAGCCGTGATAGTACCGTGCCAGGGTGGCAGGGTAGTACCACGCCTGGAGCGGAAGTAATTTTTTTACTTCCACGCCCCGGGTGGTAGTACTACTCCAGCTGCACGGTAGTACCGCGCGAGATGTGTTTGAGGGCAGGAGTGCGGTAGTACCGCTCCAAGAGGAGCGTTAGTACCGCATAGATTTCAAATGCCACATGGACAACAGATCTGGATCTAGAAACAACCGCAACACCAGATTGGTACTACCGTTGATCAAACTAAACTGTTGTACCACTCCAAAAAGCATGTCTACTGTACTACTACTCTCCTAAAGTTCCCTCTTGCAACAAAATAGCCAAAAATCTCATGAACAACACATGCATCTCCCCAAGACCTAGAAGAGGACGAACGAAACAAAAAGGGAAGAACTTGGGGAAATACCGGTGTCCATGGCAAGAGTGCGAGGTGGGGAACGATTCCACCGGTCGGAATGCGAGGAGAGTGGCCGGAGAGGGAGATCCAGCGAGGTCCTCAACGCCGTTCTTGGGCAGGAGAGAGAGAGAGAGACGGGGTGGGGAAAAGAGATGAATGGGTATGGGGGAGTTGGAACTCCCCCTGCCCCGCTCTTAACCCCCACCCGCTCACGACGGCGTGGTAGTACCGCAGGTCATCGCGGTAGTACCGCTCGGGCGGAAGTATCGTGCTTAGGGCGGTAGTACCGCTCTTCCAGCGGCAGTAAAAAAATACTACCGCAATGGAAGCAGTAGTACCATGCCTGGGATGCAGCTGTGCACGCACAGGGCAACCCTTCTCCTGCGGTAGTACCGTGGCTTGCCACGGTAGTACCGTAAACCCAAGAAAGTGCAAGTTTCGACAAAAACAAAAAAAACACGGCCTTTGCAAAGCAACCTTCAAGCAACCAGACACGCAAACGAGCACACACACGAGGCAAATCAAACACAAACATGGCTCAAAAGAAGGCAAAAGACAACAAAGACCAAACACGAAACAAAGCTCTCAAGAAGAGAGGGCGGTGGCCGAAGCCACCTATGTATGAGTCAATTGGTATGGCACCGTGAAGAATTATCCTTGGGACCGTGACCAAAACTCATCTTTGAAGCACAAGTACCATCAAAATGGCTAATGTGAAAGAGTTGATCAATTTATGCATAATGGGGGGAGGAGAGTTCATTGAGAGAACAACACTCCCGTATGTTCATGCCTACACCTAAACAAGATATCAAGTTGAGTATGGTGTGCAAGGGTTCAAGCTACATTGCTCGAATCAATGATATTTAGCTCATGCCTTAACTCGCAAAATCTTGCTTCATCCAAGGGCTTCGTGAAGATACCTGCAAGGTTATCATGAGTGTTGACATACTTGAGCTTGATCTCCCCTCGCCTAATGTGATCCCGGATGAAGTGATACCGAATCTCAATATGCTTCGTCTTGAAGTGTTGCACCGGGTTTAGAGAGATCTTGATGGCACTTTCATTGTCACAACAAAGAGGCACTTCGTCACAAGTGAGCCTAGTCCTTCAAAGTTTGCCTCATCCATAGAAGTTGAGCACAACAACTACCGGCAGCCACATACTCCGCTTTGGTGGACAAGAGAGACACACAACTTTGCTTCTTAGAAGACCAACTCACTAAAGAGCAACCAAGAAATTGGCACCCTCCGGAGGTGGACTTCCTATCCATTTTGTCTCCCGTCCAATCTGAGTCTGAATAGCCCAAAAGATCGAAGTTGGCTCCTCTTGGGTACCATAAGCCAAAGTTTGGGGTATGAGCCAAATATCGAAAGATTTGCTTGACCGCCACATAGTGACTTTCCTTAGGTGCGGCTTGAAGCCGTGCACAAATTCCCACACTCAACATGATATCCGGTCTAGATGCACAAAGGTAGAGCAAGGAGCCAATCATAGAGCCATATACCTTTTGATACACCACTTTACCATTGGGATCTATGTCAAGTTGGCATTTGACGGGCATTGGAGTGGAGGCTGGCTTGACATCACTTAGCTTCAATCTCTTGAGCATGTCTTGAGTGTATTTTGCTTGGTTGATGAAGGTGCCTTCTCTTCCTTGCTTGATTTCGAACCCGAGAAAGAACTTCAACTCTCCCATCATGGACATCTTGAACTTTGAGGTCATGAGAGCGGCAAATTCCTCATTGAAAGCTTTGTTAGGGGAACCAAAGATAATATCATCAACATATAGTTGGCATACAAACAACTCCCCTTTGACCTTCTTAGTAAAAAGAGTGGGGTCAATTTTTCCCAATTTCAAACCCAAAATCTTGCAATAACTCGGTAAGATGCTGATACCATGCACGCGAGGCTTGTTTAAGGCCATAGAGTGCCTTGTCGAGTTGGTACACATGATCGGGGAAATAGGGATCCTCGAACCCCGGGGGTTGTTTGACATACACCAAATCATTGAATAGGATCATTAAGAAAAGAACTATTCACATCCATTTATTGCAACTTGAAGTTATGATGAGAAGCATAAGGCGAGCAACGGGAGCAAAGGTTTCACCGTAGTCGATACCCTCAACTTGGGAGTAGCCTTGTGCCACCAAACGAGCCTTATTGCGAACAATGATCCCATGAGCATCTTGCTTGTTCTTGAATATCCACTTGGTTCCAATGACATTATGATTCCCCGTTGGCCTTGACACCAGTTGAGCTCGAAGTTGTTGAATTCTTCATGCATGGCATTGAGCCAATCCGGATCCTCGAGCGCCTCATAGACCTTTTGGGGTTCAACACAAGAAACAAACGCGTGATGTTCACAATAGTTTACTAATTGTCTACGAGTGCTTACCCCCTTTCTTAGGATTCCAAGCACATTCTTCATGAGATGACCTTTGGTTGTGAGCCTGGATGCAATCTTAGCGGCACAACGCTCCAATTCCTCCTCGGGTGTGAGAAGAGGAGTGGAAACTTGATCATCTTGAGCACCGTCTTGAGCTTGTTCTTGATCTTGAGATTGCTCTTGATCTTGAACTTTCTCGGAAGGGAGAACTCGACCTTGGGCATCACTTGGTGGCTCACCACCATCTTGAGGTTGATCTTGCCCTTGATCTTGTTCACTTGGTTTTGGGACTTCACTTTGTTCTTCGGAAGCGTGTGGGTCTTGGGTTGGTGATGGCTCCACTTGAGTGGAGCATTGTCCTTCTCCTTCGGCCACAAGGGGTTCCTCAATGGGTAGGATACGACCAACACCCATTCTTCTTATGGCTTGGGTAGGAATCTCACCACCTACATCACAAGTACCACTTTGCTCCACTTGAGAGCCGTTATTTTCCTCAAACTCCACGTTACACGTCTCCTCAATGAGTCCCGTGGACTTGTTGTGGACACGGTAAACATGAGAGTTTGTAGCATAACCAACAAATATGCCTTCATGTGCTCTAGCCTCAAATTTAGACAAACGAACACCTTTCTTGAGAATGAAACACTTACAACCGAACACCCGGAAGTACTTGAGGTTGGGCTTGTAACCGGTGAGTATTTCATATGGAGTCTTGTTCAAGCCTTTGCGGAGATAGAGCCGATTGGATGCATGACACGCGGTGTTGATGGGTTCGGCCCAAAAGTTGTAAGGAGAATTGAACTCCGCCATCATGGTCCTTGCCGCATCCATGAACGTCTGATTCTTCCTCTCCACAACACCATTTTGTTGAGGGGTGTATGGTGCGGAATATTTATGCTTGATCCCCTCATCACTAAGAAACTCATCCAAGGTGTAGTTCTTGAACTCGATGCCATTATCACTTCTTATTGTCAAGATCTTTGCATCGTGTTGACATTGAGCTTCATTTGCAAAGTCGGTGACAGTTTGTTGAGTTTCACTTTTCCTCTTGAAGAAATATACCCAAGTGTACCTCGAGTAATCATCGACAATCACCAAGCAATACTTTCTACCCCCAAGACTATCAAAGGATGGAGGCCCAAAGAGATCCATGTGAAGGAGATCCAAGGGTCTCTTCAAGTAGATGATAGTCGTGGGAGGGTGAGCCTTCTCATGTAACTTTCCTTCGATACAAGCACTGCAAGCACGATCTTTGGCAAAGCTAACGTTTGTTAGTCCACGGACATGGTCCCCCTTGAGAATACTTTGCAAAGATCTCATATTGACATGGGCTAAACGGCGATGCCAAAGCCACCCCACATTAACTTTAGCCATTAGGCATGTCGCGGTCTTAGTGGGTCGCTCTAAAAAGTTAATCACATAAAGACCGTTCTCGACATGACCAACAAAGACTACTTTAAGAGTCTTGCTCCACAAGAGGGCCATGGTATCAATATCAAAGAATGTGGCAAAACCCATGATTGCAAGTTGACGAACGGAAAGTAAATTGTATGCAAGGGACTCAACAAGCTTGACTTTCTCGATCGTGAGATCATGAGAAATGACAACCTTGCCATGACCCAATACCTTAGAAGACGAGGCATCACCCCACTCGACAATGGTGGGCATAGATGGGATCTTGTGCATGTCCACCACCAAGTCCTTGCTTCCGGTCATATGATTTGTGGCTCCACTATCGAGCAACCATGATCCCCCACCGGAAGCAAACACCTACAAGAGATCAACGCTTGGTTTTAGGTACCCATTTTGTAATGGGTCCTTTGATGTTAGTAACAAGGGTCTTAGGAACCCAAATAGATCATTCAATGTACTCATAAGGAGAATCAAAAATTTTAGCATAAACATGCCCATCACTGATAACCCACAAGTATAGGGGATCGCAATAGTTTTCGAGGGTAGAGTATTCAACCCAAATTTATTGATTCGACACAAGGGGAGCCAAAGAATATTCTCAAGTATTAGCAGCTCAGTTGTCAATTCAACCACACCTGGAAACTTAGTATCTGCAGCAAAGTGTTTAGTAGCAAAGTAATATGATAGTGGTGGTAACGGTAACAAAAGTAAAGAGAGCAAAAGTAATATTTTTGGTATTTTGTAGTGATTGTAACATTAGCACGGAAAAGTAAATAAGCGAAGACCAGTATATGGAAAACTCGTAGGCACCGGATCAGTGATTGATAATTATGCCGGATGCGGTTCATCATGTAGCAGTCATAACATAGGATGACACAGAACTAGCTCCAATTCATCAATGTAATGTAGGCATGTATTCTGAAAATAGTCATACGTGCTTATGGAAAAGAACTTGCATGACATCTTTTGTCCTACCCTCCCGTGGCAGCGGGGTCCTAATGGAAACTAAGGGATATTAAGGCCTCCTTTTAATAGAGAACTGGAACAAAGCATTAGCACATAGTGAATACATGAACTCCTCAAACTGTGGTCATCACCGGTTGTGGTCCCGATTATTGTCACTTCGGGGTTGCCGGATCATAACACATAGTAGGTGACTATAGACTTGCAAGATAGGATCAAGAACTCACATATATTCATGAAAACATAATAGGTTCAGATCTGAAATCATGGCACTCGGGCCCTAGTGACAAGCATTAAGCGTAGCAAAGTCATAGCAACGTCAATCTCGAACATAGTGGATACTAGGGATCAAACCCTAACAAAACTAACTCGATTACATGATAAATCTCATCCAACCCATCACCGTCCAGCAAGCCTATGATGGAATTACTCACGCACGGCAGTGAGCGTCATGAAATTGGTGATGGAGGATGGTTGATGATGACGACAGCGACGAATCCCCTTCTCCGGAGCCCCGAACGGACTCCGGATCAGCCCTCCCGAGAGAGATTAGGGCTTGGCGGCGGCTCCGTATTGTAAAACGCGATGAAACTTTCTCTCTGATTTTTTCTCCCCGAAAGCCAATATATGGAGTTGGAGTTGGCGTCGGAAGGTGTCCAGGGGGCCCACGAGGTAGGGGGCGCGCCCCCACCCTCATGAACAGGGTGTGGGCCCCCTGGTCTTCATCTTTGCCGAGGATTTTTTTATTATTTATTCTAAGATATTCCATGGAGTTTCAGGTCATTCCGAGAACTTTTGTTTTCTGCACATAAAACAACATCATGGCAATTCTGCTGAAAATAGCGTCAGCCGGGTTAGTTCCATTCAAATCATACAAGTTAGAGTCCAAAACAAGGGCAAAAGTGTTTGGAAAAGTAGATCTGACGGAGGCGTATCAATTCTCTAGCTTAAACCCTTGCTTGTCCTCAAGCAAATCAGTTGACAAACTGAAAGAGAAAAAGAAAAACTTTTACAAATTCTGTTTGCTCTTGTTGTTGTACCTATGTCAAGCCAGCATTCAGGTTTTCAGCAAATATCATAACTAACCACATTTGCAATAACTCCTAGGTCTCATGTTTACTCATATCAATAACATAATCAGCTACCAAGCCATAATAATAAATCTTGGATGACAACACTTTCTCAAAATAATCATAATATGATATAACAAGATGGTATCTCGCTAGCCCTTTACGAGGCGCAAAACATAAATGCGAGCACCTTCAAAGATCAAGGACTGACTAGACATTGTAATTCATGGTAAAAGAGATCCAATCATAGTCATACCCGATATAAATTAACAATAATGAATGCAAATGACAGCTGTGCTCTCTAGCTAGTGCTTTTAATAAGAGGGTGATGACTCAACATGAAAGTAAATAGATAGGCCCTTCGCAGAGGGAAGGTGGATTTGTAGAGGTGCCAGAGCTCGGTTTTGAAATAGAGATAAAATATATTTTGAGCGGCATACTTTCATTGTCAACATAACAACTAAGAGATGACGATATCTTCCATGCTAAACAAATTATAGGCGGTTCCCAAACAGAATGGTAAAGTTTATACTCCCCCTCCTCCACAAGCATCAAACCATGGCTTGCTCGAAACAACGAGTGCCTCCAACATTCAATGGGTCCCAGGGGGAGTTTTGTTTGCAACTATTTTGATTTAGTTTGCATAAAGCATGGGACTGGGCATCCCGGTGACCAGCCATTTTCTCGTGAGTGAGGAGCGGAGTCCACTCCTCCTGAGAATAACCCGCCTAACACGGAAGATAAGGGCAGCCCTAGTTGATACATGAGCTATTCGAGCATGCAAAACAGAATGTTTATTTGAAGGTTTAGAGTTTGGCACATACAAATTTACTTGAAACGGCAGGTAGATACCGCATATAGGAAGGTATGGTGGACTCATATGGAATAACTTTGGTGTTTAAGGGATTGGATACACAAGCAGTATTCCCGCTTAGTACAAGTGAAGGCTAGCAAAAGACTGGGAAGCAACCAACTAGAGAGCGACAACAGTCATGAACATGCATTAAAATTAATAAACATTGAATACAAGCATGAGTAGGATATAATCCACCATGAACATAAATATCGTGAAGGCTATGTTGATTTGTTTCAACTACATGCGTGAACATGTGCCAAGTCAAGTCACTTAAATCATTCAAAGGAGGATACCACCACATCATACCACATCACAACCATTTTAATAGCATGTTGTACGCATAAGGTAAACAATTATAACTCATAGCTAATCAAGCATGGCACGAGCAACTATGATCTCTAATTGTCATTGCAAACATGTTTATTCATAATAAGCTGAACCAAGAACGATGGACTCATAATATTTACAAAAACAAGAGAGGTCGAGTTCATACCAGCTTTTCTCATCTTAGTCAGTCCATCATATATCATCATAATTGCCTTTCACTTGCATGACCGAACGGTGTGAATAATAATAAGAGTGCACGTGCATTGGACTAAAATTTGGAATCTGCGAGCATTCAATTAACGAGGAGAAGACAAGGCAATATGGGCTCTTGGTTAAATAAACAATGATGCATATAAGAGCCACTTCAACAATTTAATCATGATCTTCTCCTCGACCCCCAAAGAAAAGAAAAGAAATAAAAACTATTTACACGGGAAAGCTCCCAACAAGCAAAAGAAGAACGGGAAATATTTTTGGGTTTTCTTCTTAATTACTACAGCAAAGAAATAAACTACTACTATTTTTTTTGTTTTTCTTAAGGTTTAACAGACACATAAGAAGAAAGCAGGAGAAATAAAATAAACTAGCATGGATATTACAGTGAAAGAGTATGAACACCGACATCTAGCAATGAGTGTGTGTGAACATAAATGTAATGTCGGTGAGAAATATGTACTCCCCCAAGCTTAGGCTTTTGGCCTAAGTTGGTCTATTGCCAGGGATAGCCTGGCTGATCCCTGTAGGTGTAGCTGGGGTCATACTGCGACGAAGAATAGTTGGGGTCATACTGTGATGAAGAGGAGTCTGACTACCACTGGCTGGCAACCGCCTCTGGATCCCAAGAATAAACAGACTGTCGTGGAGGCTCATCTTGTGGTTCTAGTTCCGGAGCTGGTGCAGGATTCCGATAGGCTTGAACGGCCGCCCACGGAACGAGTTGAGGACCCGCAGACAAGTTAAACAAAGAAGGAGCAGGCAAAGTAATAGTCTCAGGGTGATGTTTATCAAAGTACAATTTATATTTGAGCTCCCCTTCACGACTCTTAACAATAAAATCATGTGCTAGCATACTCTTATAATCTAAATAAGCACTGGGCAGCGATGTTTCTTCTTTCTCCAAATGCCTAATAGGTATGTCAAAATATTCAGCTAGGCGTGAAGCATAAATGCCTCCAAAGATGGGGCCCTTAAATGCAGTTCGAGACTTAACCGTCTAGCAACAATTCGACCCATACTAACAGAGTTATTGCGGTATAAACCATGGAACAAAATGATAATATCAGGAACACTAAGGTTTCCATAGTTCCTGCGACCAATCAAGCAACGACTAGCAAATAAGGCAAAGTAGCGTAAAACAGGAAAATGTATGCTAGTAATTCTTGCACCAGAAACCTTCCTGGTTTCTCCCACCGTGATAGTGTTAATAAAATCTTCTACTTCATTACGGTGTGGTTCATGCAAGGTACCCTCAAAGGGTATTTTACAAACCTCGCAAAATTCAGCTAATGGCATTTAACAACGTCATATAAATGAAACTCTACTCATGGAGGTGATTCCTTAGGGAAAAAGCAGAAGCTTTGCACAAAAGTATTTGTGAGTAAGAGATACTGATGACGTTGGTCGCGGAGGAAGTTTGGTGAGGCCAGCATTCTCAATCAATAAATAAAAATCTTCATAAATTCCGGCTCTCCTCAAGAAGTCATCAGAAGGCCATTCACACGGCCGGACCTCCGCGGTGCGAGGCAAATTATATTTGGGCTTTTGTGCTTCTTCCTTTTGTTTTCCTTGAGGCATTTCGACAAGCCCCTAAAAAGTCTCTTCATTGTTTTCTGAAATAATCTGAAATTTTTAGTAACTTCAAACAAAAGTGAACCAACTTCAATAAAATTGATAGCAACTACTCCTACAAGTGCCTAGAGCCTATATCAAGCATTAGAACTACTTGGAACCATATAAATTTGACATGCAAGCTCAAGAACATGGTCACCTATGCAGCACAAATTTTCAAAGAATAAAGCACTAGAGCAAAAACTAATTTGACCAATGGAGGAGTCACATACCAAGGAACAATCTCCCCAAGCAGTTTTGCGAGAGGTGCTTTGAGCAAGGAGATCAAAAATCACAGCAAAAGTGGCTGGAACTCGTGCTTGAGTTGGTTTTTCGGGTTTGTGTGAGGCAGAGGAAGAATATGGGTGCAAGGATAAGTGGAGAAGGGCCACCATGGGCCCACGAGGCAGGGGGCGCGCCCAGGGGGGTAGGACGCGCCCTCCACCCTCGTGGCTAGGTGGCAGCTCCCCCCGCGGTAATTTTTGCACTATAAATCCTCAAATATTCCTGAAAAAATCATATTAAATTGGCATGGCATTCTGAGGACTTTTATTTTTGGGATATTTTTATATTGCGCGGAAAAATCAGGAAACAGACAGAAAAATACTATTTTTACTTTATTTCAACTAAATAACAGAACATATAAAGAGGGTTGTCGGTGTCAAAACCGGCGGATCCCGGGTAGGGGATCCCGAACTGTGCGTCTAGGCGGATGGTAACAGGAGACAAGGGACACGATGTTTTTACCCAGGTTCGGGCCCTCTCGATGGAGGTAATACCCTACTCCTGCTTGATTAATATTGATGATATGGGTAGTACAAGAGTAGATCTACCACGAGATCAAGGAGGCTAAACCCTAGAAGCTAGCCTATGGTATGATTGTTGTTCGTCCTCTGGACTAAAACCCTCTGGTTTATATAGACACCGGATAGGTTAGGGTTACACTGAGTCGGTTACAATGGTAGGAGATCTACATATCCGTATCGTAAGCTTGCCTTCCACGCCAAGGAATGTCCCATCCGAACACGGGACGAAGTCTTCAATCTTGTATCTTCATAGTCTTGGAGTCCGGTGTGACGATAGTCCGCTATCCGGACACCCCTAGTCCGGGACTCCTCGGTAGCCCTGAACCAGGCTTCAATGACGATGAGTCCGTGGCGTTGATTCTCTTCGGCATTGCGAGGCGGGTTCCTCCTCGAATAATTCATAGAAGGTTATGAACACAAGGATAGTGTCCGGCTCGCAAAACAAGTTCCACATAACACCGTAGAGAGAATAATTTTTGCACAGATCTGCTGACGTATTCCGCGGCGTGACATCACACCACGGCCAGGCCTTTATATGAATCGTTTTTTACCGTTCAACCTTAGCGCGTTTAGCGAGGCGGTTTCCTTGGCACGTCTTATCAAAGCATAGATCGTGTCCCCTTATTCCGGGATTCTCATCAATACGGACGTGGGTAACCCATCCGCGCCATTGATTACCGCGCTTGGGAGATAAGCGAGTTTTACCAGGCTGGTGGGGGACGCATAGCTCTGTCCGTCCATATAAGGGGATAAGGATCCACTTTTTCACCTACGCCTTCTTCCTCCTTTGCTTCTCCATTTCCAAGACTTTTCGAGCTCCGGCGCCCAAAGTCCGCACATCCCACCTCAACCTTCTCCAACCATGTCAGGAGCGGGAGGCAGGTGGATGGCCTCCTCCGTCACGGAGGGGCACATCACAAGACTGCGGGAGGCCGGATACTTGTCTGGCGACATTGCGCACAGGCTGCCCGATGCGGGGTAGCTCATTCCAACCCCCGGGCCCCATGAGAGGGTGGTGTTCCTCCCCCACTTCCTCCGCGGACTAGGTTTTCCACTTCGCCCATTTGTCCGGGGGCTCATGTTCTACTACGGCCTGGACTTCCACGACCTGGCCCCGAATTTCGTCCTCAACATTTCGGCGTTTATAAATCGTGTGCGAAACCTTCCTCTACATCCAGCCCCACTTGGCTTATGGCTGAAGATCTTCAACGTCCGGCCGAAGGTAGTGGGCGGCCCGTCAGCAGTCTTGGGAGGCGCCATGGTTGGCAAGATGGCCAAAGTCCCATGGCTCGAGGGCCTTCATGGAGACAATAAAGGGGTGGCAATTGGGGTGGTTCTACATAACCGAGCCACGCGACCCGAATGGGTGGCGGCCCCAATTTAGATCGCTTCCCACACGGCTCTCGTCATGGAAAGAGACGGGCACGACATGGGGAATTCGGAAGAGCTATCCGGACTCCAAACATGCGTCAAAACACGATGGACACGAATCTCGGGCTTGTCGGCGTAATCCGGTGATGCTCATCCGCCGGATTCTCCCCGCCAACAACGGGCCTTCAATTTGTGGGAGTTCGATCCGGCACAAAGATCGAACCTTGAGCGGCTCTTCGACACTACGTACGAAGATGCCTGGAAGGTGCTGTTCAAGGGCGCTGAAGCCCCAACATCCGCTAACAAGGATCGCGGATACAGCTCACGGCGCCCAACCGGCGAGGTAAGTTATTTTACCCTTTACGGGACTCTTTTTTCATAGATTGACTCTATGTGGGATCTAAAACTCCCTAATCTTCGACAGGACTGGCTGAAGACATCCAGACAGATTAACTGTCCGGCTCCTTTGCCGGAAGACCCAGCGGACGCCCGAGTGACGGGGCTGCTGGCTTCGGCACCCCATGTGGTGCCGGAGAAGAAGGCCAAGAAGGAGGCCATGGGAACTCGAAGGAGCTCCCGACGCCAGCTGCTGTCAGATTCTGAAGTAGAATCTTCTCACGAAGGCGAGGAGGAAGAAGAATAAGCTCCTCCCGGCGGGGAGGAGAAGACAAGGAAGGCCGCCCCAACCGGGAGGCCGGAGGAATCCAAGAAGGAAGAAGCCTTCCTCGGACTTCTCCACCAACATCGGCAGACGAGGAGGATTGGCCTACAAGGGCCAAGCCTGGCGAGATCGTAAGTGTCCAGGATACCCATGGCTTTTTATTATTGCAGAGTGTTCTCTAATGTCGAACAACCGTGCAGACCACCCAAGGGCGAGTTCGCGATTCATCAGCGGGTCCACAGGCTCGTCGGAAATGGAGAGTACCTCGCTTCCTACCGCCTCCTCGCCTCACGTTGCAGACGGCCTTGTGGTGGGACCCCAAGAGGGGCTTGGTCAAGAGGAGGTGGCGCGAGGAGGTGCCACAAGGCAACCTCCGGACTCCAGTGCTGTGAGGCAAGACCCCAGGGCTCTAGGCCCGACCCTCGTCCGGACTCCATGCCGGAACCATCACCAGTTCGAAGTCCGCCAATGGATCCTTCCAAGAAGAAGGTAAACGCCCGGTGTCCTCCGTCCAACCGGAGGCACGGATAGCTCTTGGGCGCTTAACAGTGCTTCCATTAAGGAGGAGCACCGCCCGTGATGAGTGCGGTGATCCGGACGATTCGATCCGCCAAGAGAGGGCTGGCCAAAACTGTCTGAGCCTTCTACCGGGCTTTGAGGTAAGTTTAGAATATGTAAAAATATTACCGCATATCTGGTAGCCCACGATGCTTAGTTCGGTGTTGGAAAGAAAAGCCGGACTAAGGATCTAAAAAGATATCTTGAGGAGTCTAACATAAGTATGTCAATATGGGAATGCGAGCTCTAGCTTGACCTCTGCCGCCTTGACTGCGGAAGTCAATGCATTGAAGCGAGAACCTCGGCGGTCGAGAGCGAGCTCGGACAAGCCAAGAAGTAGCTCGAGGACAAGGAAGGTAAGTAATACCTTATTAAAGAAATACCTTATAGAAAAGGTTTTGGTTGCAAAAATAACAGGAATAACTTGGAGTGCTGCAGGGGGCCCACGAGCGAGGTGGCGACCCTGAAGGAAGCGGTGTCCGTGGCCGAAAACAAAGCGGCTGCGGAATGCACCAAGCGAGAGAAGGTGAGGCGCAGCTGGCCAAGGTACGGCAAGAGCTCCAAGCTCTTGTGGAAAAACACAAGATTTGGAGCGTGACTCGAAGACTCGAGAGTCCGAGCTCGCCTCGGCTCTTGAGAGTGCCAAAGCTGCTAAGGCCGAGGCCCAAAAAGCCCTCCAAGAAATTGAGTCTTTAAAGAAGATAGCGGCGGGTAAGGCATTCTTTATGCAAAGCAAGCATGTGAAAGTGAATTACCTATTATTACCCGGATTCGGAGCTCTCCAGGAGCATTCGCAGATTTGCCCTGTAGTGTGTCTGATGCTGCCGCATTCTACCGCGCCAAGGAGGGGAGCTCGACAGGAAAGGTGTTCTGGTCTCAGTATACTGAGGCCGAACATTCTGTGCCCCTGAGCGACCAGCTGAAGCAGCTGGTCGAGCTCCACAAGGTCGCCGAACAGGCCATGAAGGGCCTTATAGCGCGGCTGTGGCCTTTGGAGGCCAAGCCCGGAGCTACTTGGCTTGGTGCGGCGGTGGTGGATGCTGTCTGCGGCTTGAAGTCATCAAGCACTCCGTCTGCATTGAAGGTGTCCGTCGGGCCCTTGCCCGTGCTAAAGTGCTGCTGGGGCAAGCTCGATGCGGAGAAGGCTTGTGACAGACGGGCCACCGAAGGGCCATGAGCATTACGCCCGAAATGTACTATGAGGGCCTCTGAAGGGTGCCCGCCGAATAGCGGATGAGTGCTCCAAAGATGTAATTTTGAATAAACTCGCATTTGTTATCCTCACGCTGAAAACTTGTTCATATGCGCTAAGCAACGCTTATTAATTTAAAATATTACCTTCATGCGGCCGTTTATCAAATTTGAGAGATGGCAAGTCGCTGGCTTCAGCTCCCATGCCACGAGTCTTTGGGGTGTTCGGGATAAACTTGAGCACTCTTGTTCCCATTCTTGGGTCCATCTAGGGAGGCGCTCAACACATTGAACAAGGCAACCGGACTTATAATGCTTGAACACTCTCACTTAGCCATAGAATTCTATAATTTTAAATTTCCTGAAGCCCCTAGTATTCGGAAGACCGAGTTCGGGCGCTATCCACGCCTATGGCGGACAATTCCGGTTCCTCGCTCTAAGCGGCATAAGTCTTTAGGGACCCGAAAAACCTCTCGAACAGCGACCGGCTCTCGCCCTATCATGACGGTTAGTTTTAGCTATCTCCATCGAGGTGCTCGACCCAGCTCAAGCTGGGGCACAATCGCGATTGTTCTCCGGTGCTACCTTAGCCGATATAACGGGCGTAAGGTACGAACAGGGCGGGCAAACCCAACTATTGACCCAAGACATGATTCGAGCCGATTCATATAATGCTATAAGTTCGGGTGCCGCACTTGTGAAAGTGTTGGACTTATCACACCATAATTTTGGGATACTTAAGCCCCTGGTGTATTGGCCGTACCAAAGTGTCACGGTTGCAACATGTCGTGAAATGAACATATGTATAGATAAATGAAGTAGAGCAATAATAAGCAAAAGCTATGTATTGTTTATTCAAAAGGTCTTGCAATGAAAGCGAGCGATACAAATAGTGTGGTAAGCAAGGGGCGGGACTATCTAACATGTCCCCCCTCGAGGGTAAGCTGCGGGATGGTATGTAAAACAGGTATAATGCTCGTAATAGAGACCACTGAACACTTGACGTGGCTTACTTGTTTCCTGGCTGTTGCATCGTGAGTTCGGCGATTCTAGTGCAGAGAGGACTTACGGAAGGCGGAGTCCTGAAAGTAAAAAAGGAAGAAAAAGGAAAAAGGAAAAGAATGACACAATCGGGGCCCACAGTGCGGTCGAGCCGCATTCTTGGCATGCCGTGGTCTTGCCCCTCCCCATATGCCCATGGTATCTCTAGAGCGTAATTATGCAGCGTAACCACGAGCCACTTAATTTCGCGAGGGCTGGGGTTGGGGCGGATTACTCTGGCGATGCTTGAATCGTGCCGGCGGTCTTGTTGTAGGTTACTCGGCGGCGCTTAGCGGTGTCCGGACTTTTAATGGCGGACTCGAGAGTTCTTGTGAGAGGCTGCTTTGTACCTCCGCGCGAGGGCCGCCGTGTGCTCCTCTGTTCGGAGAAGGCGTTCGGTGTTTCCATTGACCGTGATTACTCCTCGAGGGCCTGGCATCTTGAGCTTGAGGTATGCATAGTGCGGCACCGCATTGAACTTTACCGTCACGGTTCATCCGAAGCGATGCATGATAGCCGCTGCGGAATGGGACGATGTCGAAGATTAACTCTTCGCTTCGGATGTTATCCGGGGATCCAAAGACCACTTCGAGTGTAACCGAGCCCGTACAACTGGCCTCTACACCCGGTATGATGCCTTTAAAGGTTGTCTTTGTAGGTTTAATCCTTGAGGGATCTATGCCCATTTTGCACTGCTGTATCACGATAAAAGCGAGGTTCAGGCTGCTGCCGCCGTCCATCAGGACTCTGGTTAGGTGAAATCCGTCGATAATTGGGTCAAGAACCAATGCGGCGAAACCGCCGTGGCGGATGCTAGTGGGGTGGTCCCTTCGATCGAAGGTGATCGGACGGGAAGACCATGGGTTGAACTTCGGGGCGACTGGCTCCATCGCGTATACGTCCCTTAGTGCACGCTTCCGCTCCCTTTTGGGTATATGGGTTGCGTATTTCATGTTCATCGTCCGCACTTGCGTGGGAAAACCCTTTTGTCCTCTATTGTTCGGCGGCCGGGGCTCTTCCTCGTCGTCGCTATGCAGCCTCTTGTCATTGAGCTCAGCACTTAACTTGCCTGCTTGCTTGAACACCCAACAGTCCCTGTTGGTGTGATTGGCTGGTTTTTCGGGGGTGCCATGTATCCGCACAAGCGATCGAGTATCCGGTCCAAGTTGGACGGGCCCTGGGTATTTCTTTTGAATGGCTTCTTCCGCTGACCGGGTTTAGAGCCTCTGAATCCGGCATTTACGGCCGTATCTTCAGTGTTATCGCCGTTAATACGGCGCTTGTTCTTGTTGCGACACGACCTGCCATTGCTGTCCTTGGTATCCGAACTATCAGGATGTTTGGCCAAGTTGTTGCTTCGAGCTAGCCAGCTGTCCTCTTCCGCCCTAGGTGCCGGGCAAGCCACTCGTCGCGGATGTTATGTTTGAAGGCTGCAAGGGCCTCTGCATCCGCACAGTCAACGATTTGATTTTTCTTTGTTAGGAACCGTGTCCAGAATTGTACGGCGATTCTTCCGGCTGCTTTGGATTATGTGGCTAAGGTCATCGGCGTCTGGTGGTCGCACATATGTGCCTGGAAGTTATCGAGAATGCGGCTTCCAAGTCCTCCCAACAACCAATTGATTCTGGCAAGGCTGTTGAGCCAATGCCGAGCTGGTCCTTTAAGCTTGAGTGGGAGGTATTTGATGGCATGTAGATCATCACCGCGGGCCATGTGGATATGGAGGAGATAGTCCTCGATCCGGACCGCAGGATCTGTGGTACCATCGTATGATTCGATGTTTACGGGTTTGAAGCCCTCAGGGATTTGATGATCCATTACTTCATCTGTGAAGCATAGTGGGTGTGCGGCGCCTCTGTATTGGGCTATATCACGACTTAGCTCATTTGAGCTTTGTCTACTGTGTTTGGCCCGGCCGGGTTTGTTGTATCCGGCGTGACGGTAATCATCCCGCGTCGTTGGGCGCCCACGCGATCCGTAGATCGATCTTGTATGTTTTGCCTTATCCTCCAATATATCTCGCAAGTCCGGCGCGTTTTCCCGTGCCTTGGTACTTTTTGAGCGGCGTCGGTGTGTGGCTTGAGCGGAGGGCTGAGAGGCTTGTCTGTCGCGGCCACGGGTGGCCGGTCTGCCATGTCGTGCGCTAGTGACTTGGGTGCTTCCTCCTCTGATCGAGGCAACGGCCTGCGTTTGGGGTAGCTTTTGGAGGGGCGTTCGAGTTCATACTCTTCGGCTGCAAGGACTTCGGTCCATCTGTCAGCTAGCAGATCCTAGTCAACTCTAAGCTGTTGCTGCTTTTTCTTGAGGCTACTTGTCGTGGCTATAAGCCTGCGTTTGAAACGCTCCTGTTCAGCGGGATCCTCAGGCACGACAAATTTGTCATCGTCGAGGCTTGCCTCATCTTCGGAGGGAGGCGCATAATTATCATCCTTGACCTCTCTTTCTGCCGCACTGTCGTGCGCACTTGCTTCTCCCTCCTCTTGCGCTGAGTCCTGCTGGAGGGGGTTCTCTTCGGCACTGTCCGGGGTGTTATTATCTCCCATGCCGGAATCACCGTTTTTATTGTGGCGGGATTTAGAGCGCCGTCGCTGACGTCGGCGCTTTGGCTGTTTCTTGGAGGGGTCATCCTCCATTGTTCCATCCCCGTTCCCATCTTTTGGGATGTCCACCATGTATATGTCATATGACGAGGTGGCCTTCCAGTGCCCTGTAGGCGCTGGGTCTTGGTCGTCTCCGTAAATGCGTCCATACCGTCGACGCCTTCGGAGTCGATGTCGAGCATGTCGGTTAAATCATCGACAGTGGCTACAAAGTGGGTGGTGGGTGGGCGTTGAATTTCGTCGTCCGTATCCCAACCTTCCTGCCCGCAGTTCGGCCAGGGCTCTCCGGATAAAGAGAGAGACTTTAGCAAATTCACAATGTCGCCAAAGGGCGAGTGCTGAAAGATGTCCGCGGTCGTGAACTCCATAACGGGCGCCCAATCGGATTCGATTGGCAAGGGCGCGGAGGGCTCGGAGTCCGGAGAGGAGTCCGGCACCCTGGAGTCGAGGTCTTCGCAAAGGACATGGATGGAGTTCGGCTCAATCGTCGTAGAGATTGTAGCCCCCGAGGCAGTGTCCAACCACTCGTCCTTGATCGGGGAATCCGGCTCCGGATTAAGGGTTGGAGCAGATGCTGGTGCGGCCTCGTGGCACTTTGCTCGCTGCAGAGCTAGATCATGCCCATCGAGGCGGTCTGGCGGCGCTTGGCTGCGGCTGCCGTCGAAGATCAAGTCTCCATGATTATCGGCCGTATAGTTCAAACTTCCAAATCTGACACGATAGCGGGGCGTAGCTTCGATCTGCTCCGGATGGCTGCGAATTGGCCCGCGATGCAAAGCCGCCCGAATCTGAAGATCTGTCCGGGAGAATAGTCTCACCACGGACCGCGTTGTTGTTGATGATCGGAAGGAGCCATCGGGCCTATTGGTGACGACAGAGGAACTCTCAATGAAAGCACCAATGTCGGTGTCAAAACCGGCGG
The DNA here is from genome assembly GCA_021605145.1 of Aegilops bicornis. Lineage (NCBI taxonomy): Eukaryota > Viridiplantae > Streptophyta > Magnoliopsida > Poales > Poaceae > Aegilops > Aegilops bicornis. Next base: position 151,158,176 of record CM038670.1, on the reverse strand, counting down.
ATCTCGGGTAGGGGGTCCCCGGCGTGCGTCTAGGCGGATGGTAACAAGAGACAAGGGACACGATGTTTTACACAGGTTCGGGCCCTCTCGATGGAGGTAATACCCTACACATCCATGATTAATATAGATGATAAGGGTAGTACAAGAGTAGATCTAACACGATATCAAGGACCCTAACCCTAGAAGAAAGCCTATGGTATGATTGTTGTTCGTCCCTACGGACTAAAACCCTCCGGTTTATATAGACACCGGATAGGTTAGGGTTACAGTCGGTTACAATGGTAGGAGATCTACATATCCGTATCGCCAAGCTTGCCTTCCACGCCAATGAAAGTCCCATCCGGACACGGGACGAAGTCTTCAATCTTGTATCTTCATAGTCTTGGAGTCCGGCCGTGACGATAGTCCGGCTATCCGGACACCCCCTAGTCCGGGACTCCCTCAAGGGTACAGAAGGTTGTCCTTCTAGTTTCATCCATCTCATGCTCATCAAAAGGAATCCACTAACAAGGTTGATCAAGTCTTGTTAACAAACTCATTCTGATTAACATGAAACCGGAGAAATTTCGAATAACACTAAGTTACCTCAACGGGGATATGCACATCTGACGTCCCCAATAATAAGAATATCGTATTTCTTCTTGATAGTAGGAAGAGGAAATTCAAAACCTCCAAATATAATCGATTGAATATTTCCAATAGAATTGATACTATAAACTTGAGGTTGTTTCCTCGGAAAGTGTACCGTTAGCTCATTACCATTAACATGAAAAGTGACATTGCCTTTGTTGCAATCAATAACAGCCCCTGCAGTATTAAGGAAAGGTCTTCCAAGAATAATAGACATACTATCATCCTCGGGAATATCAAGAATAACAAAGTCCGTTAAAATAGTAACGTTTGCAACCACAACAGGCACATCCTCAGAACTACCGGCAATTATAGCAGTTGATTTATCAGCCATTTGCAAAGATATTTCAGTAGGTGTCAACTTATTCAAGTCAAGTCTACGATATAAAGAGAGGCATAACACTAACACCGGCTCCAAGATCACATAAAGCAGTTTTAACATAATTTATCTTAATGGAGCATGGTATAGTAGGTACTCCTGGATCTCCAAGTTTCTTTGGTATTCCACCCTTAAAAGTATAATTAGCAAGCATGGTGGAAATTTCAGCTTCCGGTATCTTTCTTTTATTTGTAACAATATCTTTCATATATTCATTTTGAGCATATCAGTCAATCGCATACGCAAAAAGATGGGTCTAATCATTTCAGCAAAGCGCTCAAATTCCTCATCATCCTTTTTCTTGGATGGTTTCGGAGGAAAAGGCATGGGTTTCTGAACCCATGGTTCTCTTTCTTTACCATGTTTCCTAGCAACGAAGTCTCTTTTATCATAACGTTGATTCTTTGATTGTGGGTTATCAAGATCAACAATGAGGTTCAACTTCTACATCATTATCATTACTAGGTTGAGCATCATCATGAAAATCATCATTAACATTTTCACTAGGTTCATGTTCATTACAGTTGTGTTTCAGCATCAGACATAGAGATATCATTTGGATTTTCAGGTGGTTGAGCAATAGGTTCACTAGAAGTTTGCAAAGTCCTATCATTTTTCTTTTTCTTCTTTTTAGAAGAACTAGGTGCATCAATATTATTCTCTGAGAATCTTGCTCGATTTTCTTAGGGTGGCCTTCAGGATACAAAGTTTCCTGAGTCATTCTACCATTTCTAGTAGCCACTCTAACAGCATAATCATTTTTCTTACTATTCATTTCATCAAGCACTTCTTTCTGAGCTTTAAGTACTTGTTCTACTTGAGTGGTAACCATAGAAGCATGTTTGCTAACAAGTTTAAGTTCACCTCTAATATTAGCCACATAATCACCCAAGCATTTAATCATATAAGCATCTTGTTTTAATTGTCTACCAAAATAAGTACTAAAGTCATCTTGCTTAAACATAAAGTTATCAAATTCATCCAAGCACTGACTAGCAATTTTAGTAGGAGGGACTTCAGCTTTATCATATCTATAGAGAGAATTTACCTTTACTACCTGTGTCGGGATATCGGGATCGGGAGGTTCTTGATGAATAAAGAATTGAGATCATATACTTCTTCAACAAAGTGATGAAATTAAGACCATGTATTTCTTCAATAGGAGGTAAATTATTAACATCTTCAGACTTTAATACCTTTTTTCTTTCATAGATTTCTTTGCCTCTTGCATATCTTGGGACTGAGAAATAGAACCCTCTCTTCTTGAGTTGGTTTAGGAATAGGCTCAACAATTGGAGCAGGAGCTGGCTCGGGAGGTGCCCAATTATTTTCATTTGTCAGCATATTATTCAATAGAATTTCAGCTTCATCCGGTGTTCTTTCCCTGAAAATAGAACCAGCACAACTATCCGAGTAATCTCTGGAAGCATCGGTTAGTCCATTATAAAAGATATCAAGTATTTCAGGTTTCTTAAGAGGATGATCAGGCAAAGCATTAAGTAACTTGAGAAGCCTCCCCCAAGCTTGTGGGAGACTCTCTTCTTCAATTTGCACGAAGTTGAATATTTCCCTCAGAGCAGCTTGTTTCTTATGAGCAGGGAAATATTTAGCAGAGAAGTAATAAATCATATTCTGGGGACTACGCACACAACCAGGATCAGGAGAATTAAACCATATCTTAGCATCACCCTTTAATGAGAACGAAAATATTTTGAGTATATAAAAGTAGCCCGATCTCTCATCATTAGTAAACAGGGCAGCTATATCATTTAACTTAGTAAGATGTGTCACAACAGTTTCAGATTCATAGCCATAAAAAGGATCAGATTCGACCAAAGTAATTATATCTGGATCAACAGAAAATTCATAATCCTTATCGAACACAAATAGGTGAAGTAGCAAAAGCAGGGTCGGGTTTCATTACATCTCTAAGAGATTCTTTGTTCCATTTAACTAGTAGCCTCTTAAGTTCATATCTATCTTTACAAGAAAAAATAGCTGCAAAAGATTCCATATCAAAAACATAACCCTCAGGAATAACATGCATATTTTCATCATCACTTTTATCATCGTATTCAGATTCAATAATTTCTCATTCTCTAGACCTAGAAATTTGTTCATCAAGAAATTCACCAAGGGGCACAGTAGTATCAAGCATAGAAGTAGTTTCGTCATAAGTATCATGCATAGCAGAAGTGGCATCATCAATAACATGCGACATATCGAGCGAATAGCGAGCAGGTTTAGGTGTCGCTAGCTTACTCATAACGAGAAGGTGAATCAAGTGCAGAGCTAGATGGCAGTTCCTTACCTCCCCTCGTAGTTGAGGGATAAATTGTTGTCTTAGCGTCTTTCAAGTTCTTCATAGTGTCCAGCAGATATAAATCCCAAGTGCCTCAAAGAATAGAGCTATGCTCCCCGGCAACGGCGCCAGAAAAAGGTCTTGATAACCCACCACAAGTATAGGTGATCGCAACAGTTTTCTATGGTAAAGTATTCAACCCAAATTTATTGATTCGACATAAGGGGAGCCAAAGAACATTCTCAAGTATTAGCAGCTGAGTTGTCAATTCAACCACACCTGGAAACTTAGTATCTGCAGCAAAGTGTTTAGTAGCAAAGTAATATGATAGTGGTGGTAAAGGTAACAAAAGTAAAGACAGCAAAAGTAATATTTTTGGTATTTTGTAGTGATTGTAACAATAGCGACGGAAAAGTAAATTAGCGAAGACCAGTATATGGAAAACTCGTAGGCACCGGATCAGTGATGGATAATTATGCCGGATGCAGTTCATCATGTAGCAGTCATAACATAGGGTGACACGGAACTAGCTCCAATTCATCAATGTAATGTAGGCATGTATTCCGAAAATAGTCATACGTGCTTATGGAAAAGAACTTGCATGACATCTTTTGTCCTACCCTCCCGTGGCAGCGGGCTCCTAATGGAAACTAAGGGATATTAAGGCATCCTTTTAATAGAGAACCGGAACAAAGCATTAGCACATAGTGAATGCATGAACTCCTCAAACTATGGTCATCACCGGGAGTGGTCCCGATTATTGTCACTTCGGGGTTGCTGGATCATAACACATAGTAGGTGACTATAGACTTGCAAGATAGGATCAAGAACTCACATATATTCATGAAAACATAATAGGTTCAGATCTGAAATCATGGCACTCAGGCCCTAGTGACAAGCATTAAGCATAGCAAAGTCATAGCAACATCAATCTCAGAACAGAGTGGATACTAGGGATCAAACCCTAACAAAACTAACTCGATTACATGATAAATCTCATCCAACCCATCACCGTCTAGCAAGCCTATGATGGAATTACTCACGCACGGCGGTGAGCATCATGAAATTAGTGATGGAGGATGGTTGATTATGACGACGGCGACGAATCCCCCTCTCCGG